>SNQJ01S0124302.1:59275-73411 GCA_010110895.2 Picea sitchensis | reverse complement strand
GTCGTAATATGATGAACATAGCCATATTCTCACAATGTGACAAAAATGGTAGTGTCGCATGACAAACATAGTAACATTGCAATGTGACAAACATTTCCCTATCATCGTAATGTGACAAACATAGCTCCATCGTCACATTGTGATGAACATAGCCATATTGTCACAATGCTACAAACATAGCCTTATCATCACAATATGATGAATATAGCCTCATCATTGCAATGTGACAAAAACATCCCTATCACAATTTGATGAACATTTCCCTATCATTGCAATGTGATGAGCATAACCATGTTGTCGCAATGTGACGAGCATAGTCGTATTGTCACAATGTGACAAGCATGGTAGTGTCACATGACAAACATAGTATTGTCGCAATGTGATGCAAATATCTTGATTTCATAATGTGAGAAACATTTTGAAATGTCACAATGTATCAATCATAACCCATTGTCGCAATGTGATGTGTGCAACCCAATGTCACATTGTGACAAACATGGCCCAATATTGCAAAGAGATGACCTATTCCAATGTAAACAAGTGTTTGTAATGTGTTTATGATGTGTTTAATTCATTTTTTTTTTTATATTACATTAAATTCATTATATATATGATGCATTTGTATTTATGTTGATCTTTTAATTACCTCTCATCACACGCGCGCACACACACACATATGATGCATTTAATGATATATTTAATTCATTATATATGGTAGCGTCACATGAAAAACAAACTAATGTCGCAATGTGATGAACATTTCCCTATCATCATAATGTCATGAGCATATCCCCATCGTCGCATTGTGATGAAAATAGTCATATTTTCGCAATGTGATGAACACAGTCTCATTGTCGTAATGTGATGAACATATCATCATCATCACAATGTGACAATAATCTCCCCGTCATCCTAATGTGTCAAATGTATCTATGACATTGCATTATGACAAGCATGGTATTGTCACATTATGGCAAGGATAGAAACATCACAATGTGATGAACATACCCTTTCGTTGAATATGATGATCATTTCTTCATAATCACAATGTGATGAGCATAGCCATATTGTTGCAATGTGACGAAGTTAGCCTCATCGTCACAATGTGATGAACAATGCATCGGCATCTCAATGTGATGCAAATATCTCGATGTCGTAATGTGAGAAACATTTTGAAATTTCACAATGTGTCAAACATAACCCATTGTCACAATGTGATGTACACAACCTAATGTCACATTGTGACAAACATAGCCCAATATTGCAAAGAGATAACCATTTCCCAATATTGCAATGTAACGAACATAACCCAATTCGAAAATGTGACAAACTTATTCCAACATAATAATGTGTTAGTACTTACTACATTAATTTCCTTCATAGTCATGCCCATAAGAAACCATGATTTATTGGTCAACCATAATTAACCATGGTCATTTTCAATAAATGTATTAACATATTAATACTTTTATAATGCATTACTAGTTTAATAATGTATTATTAATGTATTACTTTATCAGTTAATACTTTATCATTATATTAATTAATATTGTATTAATGCATTTATTAATTACTACATTACATTATTATTGTATTAATACTTTAATCTATACAACATGAGTGGGCTTAGAGGTTGAGAACATATGTTTCCTCCTTGGAGGTCATCAGTTCAAATCCAAAGGGGGATAGGGCATGTATATATATTTGTAGTCTTTAGTAGTCAAATATCTTCATGAAGGGGGTCCCTTGTCCCACAAATAAGGGGGTCCCATACACCAATTTGGTTGCATGGAAGGGGTCCCTTGTCTTAGAAACAAGGAGGTCTCATACACAATCAAAGGGGTCTCATACACCAACAAGGGGTCTGGCTTGGCCATGACCTTAAAAATAGATTATTATTATTATTATGTTTACTTTAATAATGTTTAACTAAATACATTAAGGTCAATGTGTTATTACTTTATTTATTTGTTATTAATACTTCAATAATGTATTTACTAATGCATTTAATGTTTTTATTGATGAATTTAATATATTATTAATGTATTATTTCATTAGTGTATTAATACATTAGCAATGTATTAATTAATAATATATTAATGTATAAATTAATTAGCACATTACATTATTCATGTATCAATTAATTTATATGTTACTTTATACACTACTGTAAATTAATACTTCAATCTATATATTACATCAATCCATTAATGTATCATTACATTACTAATGTTACATTACATTACTTAAATATCAATCAATGAGCTCATGTATATTTTACTGTATTAAGAGATTATTAATGTATAAATACTTTAACTTATATACTTTACCTTATACAATATAGTAATCTCAATATATTACTACTTTATTAATGTATTAATACTATAACTTATACATTGTATTATTCATGTATCAATTAATTTATATGTTACTTTATACACTAATGTAAATTAATACTTCAATTTATATATTACATCAATCCATTAATGTATCATTACATTATTAATGTATTAATACTTTAATTTATACATTACCGCAATCAATATATTACTACTTTATTAATGTATTACTTTATTAGTGTATTAATATTTTATTAATGTATTAAAATATTTTAGTAATGTATTTATTGAAGTATTTAATATATTATTAATGTATAATTAATTAATATGTTACATTATACATTAATGTAAATTATTTTTTTAATTTATATATTGCATTTATAAATTATTATTTTTATTATATATTAAATTAATATAATAATAATTAATATATTAATTATGTATCAATGCATTATTGTTCATCCTTAAGGGATGTTGGATGTCAAGTAGCAACAACCACTTTATAAAAGTGGTTGATATACGCCAATCTAAACTATTTTCACCTTTCCAAACTAATGGCGTTGATTTGCATATATCAACCACTTTTCTAAAGTGGTTGTTGCTAGTATGTAGTACTGCCAATCTTATATGTGGTTGTTAGCAGATGAGATGGAGTAGAAAAGATTAGAACAATGATAAAAAACAGAGGGCTCAAAAAGTGGCCAGGATGCAGTTGGATAGAGGTGATAAACAGATTCCATGCATTCCGCGTAGAGGACAATTCACATCTGCGAGAAGAAAAAATCTATGCAATGCTTGATAGGTTGGTTGACGAGATGAATAACTTTGGCTATGTCCCTAGTAAAAGTTATGTTCTTCATTATGTTGACTAAGCTGGAGAAGGTATACATATTTGTGCCCATGAGGCAAGAAGTTGGCTAGTATCAAAGTGTGACATCCCCAATCGGTAGAACTCCTACGATGTACAACTGGTAAAAGCACACCTTTTTTTTTGTGTGTGTGTGTAGGAAGGTAATAATGACATTATACTCAACATCAAAACATCACGACGAACACAACGGATGAAACTCACGCAACAACAACATAACGACCTAACATAAAAGCACATCAAGCAACTGGAAGCAATGTATGACATTCAATCGACGAAGAATAAAAATGACTACCTGCCCGTCCTACCCTGCAATGGTTAGGACCTCCAAGACACATAAGCAACGCTCAAGCCTAGGTTCCCATTGATTTTGACCATTTAAGGTCTCAAGGCTGGCGATTGTTCTAAGGAACAAGGAGGTGTCTACATCCCGCTTGACACAAGTAGGCCAAGCCTACTAAGCTAAGGATAGTCATCCTAACAACCCCACACACCCAAAATTGATTACACAAGTAACTAGAACCCTTACAATGATAAACCAAGCACATTAAATGTTTACAAAACCAAGTACAAACATTAATTAAAATGAACAACAACACCCTCAACAGGAAGCGCAAGCTAAAAATGACTTCGTCAACAACCCAACCATTAATCAAGGATAAATGGTCAATATCTATGAATTAAATTGGCGTTAATTACAGATCAATAAACCAGTCTAAATCCCATTAGTCAACGAGTTACCAACCGAACTTAACATGAATTATGACTCAATTTAGCAAGTCTGAGTTACCAAGTAGATGATATCTATAAATCCAAGTAACATCAATTACATATCTAATTTAGCAAGTCTAAAATTTGCAATCTAGTCTTTACTCACCATACAAATTTTAATATTTATTACAACCTAAATGGACAATTCTATATTAATCTGAATCCCCATCCAACTAGCCATAAACTTGAATAACCACATTAACATTCTTAAAGTGGAATGCTACCATTAGCACTTATGAACAGTTAAACCTCAACATTTAGTCTAGCTATAATGATCAAACTAACAATGCTAGCGGTCTACTATCATAGAGAAGGAAACTGCTAACTATTAACATTGTTGTAGCAATTTAACAAGGTGATTACCATAACAGTTACATGACAATTAATATGGAATTAACAAGATAGTTTACATGACTTTTTCCATGATAAGTAATATAGCAATAACAAGACATTTAACATTCTAGTTAACATACAATTAATATAACATTAACAAGTTGATTTGCATGACTGTTAACATAACCATTCATAGCGCAATAACCGAGTGATTTATATAACTGTTAACTATTTAACTCGCCGTGGCATTTAATCAATAGAAGGAATATGTTGACCATTAACATTGTTGTAGCAATTGTTCTGGCAATTAATAAGGCAAAAATATAGCATTTCATATTGCAATTAACATGATAATCAACATGGCCAGTAACATTGATTTGGTAATTAAAGCTTGGCAGTGAGAACGTTGGGTATGCGTTCAATGTGAAGGAGGATAAAAGGGACCAAACAAACTGCAGAAGGACCAACTCGTGGTCAGTCAACAATAATTCAATCACCAGTTTTGAAGGCGATTTCATGGGCATTTAAACAACAATCTATGTCAATATTTAAAAACAAAAACGTGGGTAATTTAACAACAATCTCTTCACATTTTAAAGACAAATATCGTGGGCATTTAAACAACAATCACAGTCATGTTTTGGATGGAAAAATCGTGAGCATTTAAACAACAATCTATGTCAAACTTTAACAACAAAAAGGTGGGTAATTTAATAGCAATCTCTTCACATTTTAAAGGCAAACATTGTGGGCATTTAAATAGCAATCACAGTCATGTTTTGGATGGCAAAATCATGAGCATTTAAACAATAGTCTATGTCAATATTTAACAGCAAAAACGTGGGTAATTTAACAGCAATCTCTTCACATTTTAAAGACAATTATCGTGGGCATTTAAACAACAATCACAGTCACGTTTTGGATGGCAAAATCATGAGCATTTAAACAACAGTCTATGTCAATATTTAAAATAAAAAACGTGGGTAATTTAACAACAATCTCTTTGCATTTTAAGGGCAAATATCGTGCGCATTTAAACAACAATCACGGTCACGTTTTGGATGGAAAAATCGTGAGCATTTAAACAACAGTATATGTCAATCTTTAACATAAAAAATGTGGGTAATTTAATAGGAATCAAATGGCAACAAAATTTTAAAGCAAAACACAGTCTTCATCAAGGGAAAAATTGCCCCAAGGTAAAACGAAATGCAGACAAGAATAATTCCTCTTTTCCATCGCCAGAATACAAAATAAAAATGCAGACTATAAATCATTTCGTTTTTCATTGCCAGAATACCCAATGTAAAATGCAGAGATGAATTCATTTTGTTTCTCATTCCCAGAATACCCAAAATAAAAATGCACACCAGAAATCATTTTGTTTTCCATTGCCAGAATACCCAGTGTAAAATGTAGAGATGAATTAATTTTGTTTTTCATTGCCAGAATAGCCAATGTGAAATGCAGAGATGAATTCATTTTGTTTCTCATTGCCAGAATACCCAAAATAAAAATGTAGACCAAAAATCATTTCGTTTTTCATTGCCAGAATACCCAATGTAAAATGCAGAGATGAATTCATTTCATTTTTCATTGCTAGAATACCCAATGTAAAATGCAAAGATGAATTCATTTTGTTTCTTATTGCCAAAATACCCAAAATAAAAATGTAGACCAGAAATCGTTTCGTTTTTCATTGCCAGAATACCCAATGTAAAATGCAGAGATGAATTCAATTCATTTTTCATTGCCAGAATACCCCAATACAGTGCAGACAACAGTAAGAGAATGAAAGGATCCAATGGGAAGGGTCATGGAATGATTGTAGGGGTTCTATTAGTCAAGGCATAGAGAAAACCAACTAGGACACAAGACAATCCACATGTAGAGGTTGTTGCCAGATGGTGGAATCAACAATCAGCGAGGGACAAACATCAAGGGTAGACGGCTAACAGGTTCGTCCTTCGCTCATCATCCTCGCACAAAAAAGCAGTGCGTTGAGATCCATAGGTCTTTTAACGCTAAGGCGATGACCACAGATCAGGATCCTGGCCGACTGTTCAGGCAAGGACTGGTGAGCTAGGAACGAAGGCTAAACAACCACGAAGGTCACAATCAGCAAGGTGGTCAAGACGTGCGGGAAAATGAAGGCCATGGGAGTGAACAACCATCGAGCTAGTCTAATGAAAGTTTCAGTCATCAATTTAAAAAAAATATCAGTTTAATTCTCCATTAAATAAGCAGATTCAAGCATAAGTCCTAATACATTCTACCATACAAAAATGAAGAGAGTGTATCGTTGTCTGATCGCCCGCTCTGAATGACGTCTCGTGCGCTCCGTGCAACTCCTGCTCGCCGACTGTCGAGACTTCACCGGTACCTCCCAGCAAATGCTAGGGGTACTCTTCTTCCCCCTTAGCCCCCCAAGCCACAAATGGGACATACACTCACTATCCAAAGATTTTGACTAGCTCCCAGCTCATCTCGCAAGGCCAAGCTACCACTCCTCACCGAGCTAGGTATCCCAACTCCCACAATTTAAGTCAGTCAAGTGGATATTTCTGCAACGTAACGTTATGCAAACAGAAGAATATCCTTCATCCTTCTCCTTCCTTCATTATATAGAGTTTCGAACTCCCTTTATTTCCCAAAATCTCATTTAATTAAAGTTTTTAAAAATAAATTCCTAAAAATTCCTCTCCGCACAAGTGTCCCCCATCCCCTACATTCCTCCATAAATTAATTTCTTTAATTAATTAACTATCTTTATTTCCCTCACCCATCTAGAGTTACTCCTAGAATCACTCCTAGGTGTCCCCAAATTCTCTTACAGGTTTTAATGGCTTTCCCTATTATTAAATTGTTAGTTTAGTTTAAATTAGAAATCTCTTAAATTGTAGATATTTTTCTAAGTTTGACTTTCCGTTTTTCCCTTATGTTCCCCTTTTTCCCGTTTTATGTTTATCTCTTTTCCTAGTTTCCTAAATTCTTAGATTTTCCCTCTTTCCCCTTTTTAATTAGAACTAAAAATGGTAGGTGTGGAAATTAACCCTTTTTCCCCTTTTCTCATTTAATTAGTATATTTTAAATTATCAAAGAATAAAACAATTAATTCCCCTTTTTCTTTTAAATTTTATTCCAACAGATATTTTTTTTTTATGAATAAATTAAATTTCTTATTCCCTTCATGTTACAAGATTTAACGAAGAGTATAATTATTATTTATGTTGTTTTTATTTTTATTTTTATTATTATTTTAAAAGGATAAAATTTTACTACTAGCATAATTTAGACCTAGACCTTAATTTTCATGATGGGCGACATTTATTAGGGACATTATTATTATTTATTTTTTTATTTTCTTTTATTTTTATAAATTCTTAACACAATGTTCATCCTAAGGTCGTTTAGGTTCATTCATTTATCAAAAACAATGCGACGTGCCCTTCAGGACACACTAGGTGCTCCATGGGTGCCACTCACCTCATTTGTTCCCCTGCGCGACATGCCCTTCAGGATACACCACGTGCTCCAAGGGTGCCACTCGCCTCTTGACTGACTTGGTAGACATCAATAAACCCTGGAGTCAATACTCCGCTAGGTGAACTTGTGGGAGACTAAGGGCCTCTAAGGAATAAGGCCCCCGCCTTATTGTGTGCCCCTAAAAATCATCGTGAGTGACTATCGCAGTCTCCCCTCACGACATCGTGGGTCCTCTCGAACTAGGTAAACATTAACCTATAGTTCGAGCCACGGTAGGAGTGCTAGTAGGTTGTGGCAGGGTTGTTGTCCACACCTCTCCCTCAACATCTCTGGTAGTCATGCGTGACCCATTTACTCCATATGTGAGTCTGGTCGGCAAGCTATCGTCAGTGTACATCATCAACAAATCATGTCAAAATATATCCATATCATGTCATCTAATCAAATGCACTAATATCACAATAATACAATCAAACCCCAATGGTACACTCCCTGACTCGATCCAGAGTCCAAGGGGTTCCATCGATGCCTTAGCATCCTTGAGGTCAAAATTCCTGCACACTCAGTAAACTGAGTCAATAGCACCTGTCTATGTCAATGCAGTAAAACAACATGTCATCAACCCATAGCGCCTCATAATCAAAATCAAAGTTTTAATAGCATAATAATCCGGATCACTTTCGAGCAAGTGTCCCCAAACAATAAGTTTGCTCAATGCACCAGAGAGAGATGTTACATACACCCCTTCTTGGTCTAAACTTTGTCTCAAAGTTTCACAGTATAACTACCGAAATAAAGTGTATCACAGTGTCATATGTCTATCTATCAAACAAAAATGGAAATTGTTGGCACATATCATATGCGTCCTCCCAGGTCGTCGAGTGCAGACTATAATTGTCCCACTAGACCTTGACCTACTCTATCATTCGACGTCGTAGCTGTCGAACGTGATGATCCAAGATGCGGATCGGCTCAGCCGTGAGCGCTCCCTCATCCGATACATGCAAGGAACTCATGTCAATAACATGTGTAGGATCATTAATATAATGTATCAAAACAGATACATGAAAAATATCGTGCATACGCCTCAAAGAATCAGGAAAGGCTAATCGATAGGCCATGGGCCCCTTTCTCTCCACAATCTCGAAAGGTCCCACGAACCTAGGAGAGAGTTTATCTCCTTTTCCAAACTTGATAAAAAATTTATGTGGTTTAACCTGCAAGAAGACTCGATCACTGACCTCGTAACTATGGTCGACACGGTGCACATCGACATAACTCTTCTGTCGATCTTGTGCTTCTTTAATATTTTTTCTTATTGTTTTCATTTTCTCTTCCATTTCTTGGATCGCTTCTAGTCCCACTAGGACCCTATCCTCAAGCCGATCCCAACTCAAAGGCGTCCGACATGGTCGCCCGTAAAGAAACTCGAAAGGTGCCATATTAATGGTGCTCTGGTAACTTTTGTTGTAAGCAAACTCCCCTAGTGGCAAGAATTCTTCCCAACGCTTTTGTTGGTCCATCACATACATGCGCAACATGTCCTCCAAGGTCTAGTTCGTTCATTCAATCTGCTCGTCAGTCTTCGGGTGATATGCAGTACTAAAGTTAAGTTGGGTTCCCAAGGCCTCTTGGAAACTCATCCAAAATCGTCCAATAAACACTGATCCTCGATCGGATATAATCCTCTTAGGCACACCATGCAGCCTCACAATCTCACCGATGAAAACTATAGCTATGTCAGGTGCCTGATACATCGTACGCACAGGAATAAAGTGAGCACTCTTTGTCAGAGTGTTTACTACTACGAAAATCGAGTCATGTCTCCTTTCCGCCAGTGGCAATCCAATAATAAAATCCATCGAAATAACCTCCCATTTTGATTCCTTAATAGCGCTTGGTTGTAGTAATCCCGCTGGGTGTCTATGTTCAGCCTTTACCTGTTGACATTCTAGACATATGGCCACATAGTTGACTATGTTTGCCTTCATTCCCTTCCAGAAGAATAAGGGTTTAAGGTCTACCCTCATCTTCGTGACTCCCGAGTGAGCCATGTAAACTTCTCTATGAGCCTCGCTCGAGATCAACATCCTAAATGCGTCATTCAGTGGTACGTAGATACAATTTTTAAACCTCAATAAACCATTGCTATCAAATGAAAATCCTTCAAATCATGGTACCATCATTGTGTTTTGTCTGATAAAACCTTCAACCTCTTTGCACCAGTCATCATCATGCTGTAAATTTAGAATCTTTTCACGTGGATTCATCTGAAGAGGCAACACCGAAAAGATGTGCAGTCTTCGAATCAATGCGTCTGCCACTCGGTTCACTGTTCCTTTTATGTAAGTAATCTCGAAGTTGTACTCTCTAAGAAATTCTGACCAACGTCGTTGTCGTACATTCAGGTCGCTTTGCGTAAAGATGTGTTGTAGTCCACAGTGGTCAGTCTTTAGTTCAAATTTTTGTCCAACAAGGTAGTGTCTCCAAACCTTCAAGGCATATACGATGGCTAACAACTTCAAATCGTGCGTCGCGTATTTCTCCTCATGCCTTCTCAGTTTCCTCAAAATGTAAGCGATCACTTGTCCTTATTGCATCAAGACTCCACCTAAGCCTTCCTTGGAGGCGTCAGTGCATACCAAGAAGTCCACGTCCATGTCAGGGACATTTAGTATCGGTGTTGTTGTCAACAACTCCTTGAGCCTCCGAAATGCTTCCGCGCATTTCTCGGTCCAAACAAACTTCTTGTTTTTCTTCTGCAATTTCATGATCGGATTTGCTATCATCGAAAACCCCTCGACAAACCGTCGATAGTATTTTGCTAAATCCATGAAGCTACGCACCTTTGGGAAATTCGTTGGTGTAGACCATTCCATAATAGCCTCGACCTTGGCTGGATCCACGGTGATGCCTTCGCCAGAGATGACATGCTCTAAGTAGTGAATCTTCGATTGAAAAAAAGAGCATTTGGACAACTTCCCATACATTTTGTGCTCTCGCAGACACTGTAGTACCAAGCGCAAGTGCTCATCATGCTCCTTCGTCGTCTGAGAGTAGATCAAAATATCGATAATGAATACTTGGACGAACTTGTCCAAGTACTTGCAGAACACCCCGTTCATCAAAATCATAAATACCCCTGGGGCATTTGTCAGTCCAAATGGTAAAACAATAAACTCGTAATGTCCAAACCTCATCTTAAAGGCGGTCTTAGGGACGTCATCTTCCTTAATCCGTAACTAGTGGTAACCTGATCGCAAATCGATCTTTGAGAACACTATCACACCCTTCATTTGATCGAACAGATCACCAATCCTCGACAACGGATATTGATTCTTGATCGTGGCCTTTTTCAATTGACGGTAGTCAATGCAGAGCCTCCACGACCCATCCTTCTTTCATATGAAAATAAAAGGTGTACCCCACAGTGACACACTAGGACGTATCAGTCCCAGGTCCAACAACTCCTTCAGTTTCATTCTCAACTCCTATAATTTTGAGGTTGACATCCAATAAGGTGTTCTAGCTATCAGTTTTGTTCCCGATTTTAG
Source organism: Picea sitchensis (assembly GCA_010110895.2). Lineage (NCBI taxonomy): Eukaryota > Viridiplantae > Streptophyta > Pinopsida > Pinales > Pinaceae > Picea > Picea sitchensis. The sequence goes on along the minus strand of SNQJ01S0124302.1, from coordinate 62,060 downwards.
GTCAATAGTAAACTCTAATTCCCTCTTCGGAGGCATCCCAGGTAACTCCTCCAGAAATACATCCACAAACTCTCTTACCACTGGAAGGTGTTCTAAACCTTCCGTTAATCCCTTCTCGTTTAATGCAAGGATTGCATAAAGCTTTCACCCCTTGCACATGCCCTCGGGGAAACTACCTGGTTCTGTCCTACAATCACACTTCTCTGTCCCTCATCATCAACAAAGCTCAACTGTTTCATCTTACAGTTGAGTATCGCCTCATGCAATTCCAAATAGTCCATACCAATTATGACATCATAAGATCTTACGATCATGACGTACAGGTTGGCCCTTATGACCAACTCTCCCAGGTTAAGGATACAACCCATAACCTTTCCTCCAACCTTTTGTTTGGCTCCTGAGGCCATATCTACGAAGTTAAACTCATCCTATTTGACTGCCTTTACTTTAATCCTTTTTAGTGCTGCACCAAAAATGAAACTCTTGGTAGCACCGGGATCTATCAAAATACTACGGGTCTGGTCAACGATGGTACCTGTCATCTCGAGAACAGTCGACTGATGCTCTTCCTAGTGGTTATTCACCGCTGCATGAATCCAATGGGCCTTGTCCATATCTCCCACGATAGTGGGTCTGGCTCATCCAGACACTCTAGTTCTCTCCAGCAGGTAATCGCACTGGTAGTGTGGCTCCCCACATGTCCAACACCCCTTCTTCAGCCCAGTAGTGTTGGTACCCGAAGTAGAAGGTGATAGACCTCTGGTCTGGAATCCTGGTCTGTTCTGCTGAATAGGCCTAAACTGTTGTTGTTGTGGTCGACGCTGCTACTGATGTTGTGGTCCTTGATAAGGTGTTCGTTGCTGAGGTGTCGGTTGCTGAGGTGTAGTGAAAGAGGATCCCCTTTGGAATCCACGTTATCCTGGCGTATGTCTAACTGGTGTTTGATGTTGCTGTGCTCCAGAAGACACCTGCCCTGTTGGTCTCTCTGGAGTCCTGGTCTGACCCCCGCTGATAAGCTCCTCCTCTGCTATGAGGGCCTTCTGGATGACATCATGCAAGGTTTGAGGCATCAAAATCGTGACCTTTGCACGTATGCTGCCATTAAGGCCGAACATGAACTTGTTGACCTTAAGTTTCTCAGTGTTAAGGTGTGGACCATACCAGATCAGCTCCATAAAATGAGCGTCGTACTCGGGCACCATAAGACCGCCCTGTCGTAAGGTGTTGAACTCATTGAGCTGACGCTCAATGAATTCCTCTGAAAGGTACCTCTCTCAGAACCATTCCTCGAATAGTTCCCATGACACGTCTTCGATGACCACATTCAGTTGCGGTAGGAGCATCTTCCACCATAGAAGAGCACTCCCCTTCAGTTGAAAGACCATCATGCGGACCTTCATGTTGGAGGTATAATCACGAAGTGAAAAGCACATCGCCATGTTCTCTAACCATGCCTTGGCGGCTGCGCTGTCCGGGGCACCAAAGAACTTAGGAAATTTGACCTTCTTGAGTTCACGGTGAATGCTACCAGTACCGACCAGAGTGCGCGGTGGAACCTCAATGGGTTCCAATGCCCTGGCCTCATCTCTGTCCAAACGGTTGATCAGTGCCTCAGACATGCGCTGAAAAGATCTCATCATTCCAACCACATCACCCATTGCTATATGCTCCTATCCGACAACCTGCTCGTCTCCCTGGGGGTTAGATCCCTCAAGTGTGGATGCTACTGGAGGCGTCGCGCCTCCTCCCCTAGGACCCTGTCATCTGCCTCTGCGGCGTCTTCTAACCATGATTACCTGCACCAATACAAGTCAACTCAATTAGACACATTATAATCAAATCATATCAATGAAATTTGCAGCAATCCCAAGTCACGGGTTGAACCTGGCTCTAATACCACATGTGACATCCCCAATCGGTACAACTCCTACGATGTACAACTGATAAAAGAACCCTTAATTTTTATTTTTTTTGTGTGTGTAGGAAGGTAATAATGACATTATACTCAACATCACAACATGATGACGAACACAACGCATGAAACTCACGCAACAACAACATAACAACCTAACATAAAAGCACATCAAGAAACTGGAAGCAATGTATGACATTCAACTAACGAAGAATAAGAATGACTACCCGCCCATCCTACCCTGCAATGGTTAGGACCTCCAGGACACATAAGCAATGCTCAAGCCCAGGTTCCCATCGATTTTGACCATTTAAGGTCTCAAGGCAAGCGACTGTTCTGAGGAACAAGGAGGTGTCTACATCCCGCCCGACACAAGTAGACCAAGCCTACTAAGTTAAGGACAGTCATCCTAACAACCCCACGTACCCAAAATTAATTACACAAGTAACTAGAACCCTTACAGTGGGAAACCAAGCACATTAAATGTTTACAAAACCAAGTACAAACATTAATTAAAATGAACAACAACACCCTCAATGGGAAGCGCAAGCTAAAAACAACTTCTTCAACAACCCAACCATTAATCAAGGCTAAATGGTCAATATCTATGATTTAAATTGGCGTTAATTACAGATCAATTAACCAGTCTAAATGCCATTAGTCAACGAGTTACCAATCGAACTTAACATGAATTACGACTCAATTTAGCGAGTCTGAGTTACCAAGTAGACGATATCTATAAATCCAACTAACATCAATTACATATCTAATTTAGCAAGTCTAAAATTTGCAATCTAGTCTTTACTCACCATACAAATTTTAATATTTATTACAACCTAAATGGACAATTCTATATTGATCTGAATCCCCATC
>SNQJ01S0124302.1:37377-57175 GCA_010110895.2 Picea sitchensis | reverse complement strand
CAGTAATAGAATTGTATGATTGATTTATCATTTGATCTTCTCCCTCTACCTCTTTGAGGCTGAAAACTCTAATTCTGATTTTGTTGTCTGTGTGCTTGGAAGTGTTGATTCGGTTGTTGTTGTCTGTGTCCTCCACTAGAATGAGGATTTTTGTGACTTCTCTCTCTTCCTTGGTGATCTCTGCCTCTCCCTCTGCCTCTCCCTCTGCTGAAGGAGAATTATGTTTTGAAGGCATTGGTGATTGACTCATCTGTGAGATGTAGTCTGGTCTCATGTGTCACCAGAGAACCAATTAGTTCATCTGTTGAAAAACATCACATATCCTTGGATTCAAGGATTGTTGTTACAACCATTTCAAATTTATTTGGTAAACTTCTGAGGATTTTCTCAACAATGCATTGATCAGTGATGGTTTCACCAATAAATCTGATCTGGTTCACGATGCCCATGACTCTGGTCATGAACTGATCCACATTTTCAGACTCTGTCATCCTTAGAGTCTCAAATTGCATCCTCAAGGTCTACAGTTTAACTGTTTTGACCTTGTCATTTCCTTGGTAGGAACATTTAAGGATGTCCCAGGCCTGTTTTGAAGTACCAGCGCTTATGATTTTTGAGAAAATCGATTCATCCACAGAATTTTGAATCCAAAATTTAGCTTTATTTTCTCGGTGTCTCTGCGTTTCCTAAGCAATTTTCTGTTGATTAGTCATGGTGGATAGGTCTGCTAGATCCGGTTCCACATATCCATGATCCATTGGATCCCAGCACTCTTGTGCTTGCAAGAACGATCTCATCCGAAAAGACCAGAAATCGTAGTTCTTTCCAAGAAGAATCGGACCTTGAGTTGGTCCTAAATTTCTAGACGTCGCCATCTTTTAAAGAATTCAGCAAAACAGAAAAAAAATTCTTACTTACATATCTCCTGCATGTAATTTGTAGTGGCTTCGAAACTCTGTGATTCAAGATTTCGCAAGTTTTGACTTCGTGATTTTTTGGCTTCGCGATTCTGACTTCATTATATGAGTTCTCTGAATTCTTGTCTCTCTAGATTTCGATCGCCGAAACACTGAAGAGGGATTAACAGCCTTGAATTTTCCCTTAGTCTATGTTCAATGTGACCACGTGCCTAGATGTTAAAGTGCTACCGGCGAAATGCCGAAATTTCCCTTTGGATAACTCAACGGTCTAGATCTTCTTGTGATCTGACGGTCCAGATCCTTTTGGGATTTTGGGATTCTGGGTTTCGCAACTTCACAAGTCAAAATTTCTCCTATGCGCTCCAGAGGACTAAACCTCGTGCGCTTTGTCACGGATCCAACGGCTGTCAGTCCTCTGCGCAAGATCTAACGGCTGAAATTCTTTCGCCTTTTCCATGCTCTCCTCGTCCCTTTTGAACTGGATTTTCTCCTCAGATCTTTTTGGAGGATGGATCTTACTGCTACGCCAGCTATTCTTTGCTCCTCTAACACGATCTTTGCTGTATTTGAAGGAATTTTCTCCTGTGGAAGAAAAATTCATGATTCTTTCAAAGATTTGAAAGGATTTCACGAGTTCTTTGAAGCTTAGCGTTGTCTGCTGTAATCTTTGATGGATTTGAGAGAATTCCCATAAATCTTTAAATGATTCTACCTTCTACAACAATCTTTCACAAATTTGAACGAATTTCTTTGAATTCTTCAAATGTTCCTACCTCCTGCAGTCTCTTCTTGCTCGATCTTTTGAGCGTATAGCACTCTGCTTCCTCGCGTGAGCTTCTTACGCTGATCTTTTGAGCATATGATGGACAACTTTCCAAGCTTTGTGAAAAGTCTGTGAAGCGTTCTCTCAAGATCCGTGTAATCTCTGCGATGTTTGAGGATCGTGTTGCTATCCAGCCTGTGTGAAGAGGCTTACTACTGTAGCTCTGATACCATGATAAATTGTGAAGCAAGAAATGCAAAGAGAAAGAATAGAATAGAAAATAGTATATTAAAATATAAGAAGAAGAGTATAGAACGAATACATGAAGAAGATTATGAAGAAGTTCATGGAGCAGTACTATGAAAAGGGAAATAACTGAGCTAAATAGGCTCAAGCAAATCAAGAATAGAAAGTACAGCTAGCCAGGACAGCTGGCAGTGTACAGTCAGCCTGTTGAGGTTACATTATATTTAACAGAAATCACCATTAAAAGTTGAATGAAATGCCAAGAAAATTAAGGGAAAGAAAAAAGTATGTGTTTAAAATTGATTGAATGAAATGTTAGAAAAATTTCATACCATGTAGTTAAAATTAGTAAATTAGTCAAACTGGTTCACTGGACGGACCCCACTTTTCTATATTTTTCCAGCCACCCATGGCTCAATCAAGCTAGCCACAGTTTCATTTACTTATTGGGAAAGCTGACAAGCAGAGGGGCACTAACGTATGGGACATGGCCTGCAGTGGTGTAGAGATGAGACATTTCTGCACTTTCTCATCAAGCAGAGGGGTACCAACAAGTGGCTTGCTCTTGTGTAGCAATGAGAGATTGAGATTTCTACACTTTCTCAGATTTGTGGTTGAGTTGGACGAGAGAGAAAAAGAATAATGCTAAAGTCTCAAAGCAGAACCCAGATAGATTCCGTCGCTAAAATCTAGGAACTCTTCCTTGAACAGGTGGTTAAATTTGATATATATATATATATATATATATATATATATAATAATAATAATAAAAATATNATAACAATATATTATATAATAATAATATATATTATAATATATAATAACAATTTTCTAAATTTGAATGTTGAATTTTGTGTAAAGTATACATAACACAAGTTATAAATTTTATAGCAAAGGCCATGCATAGTATAAGTTATAAATTCTCTAGTAAATGGAGGTTGCAGCTTGCAAGTTTTATCCATAGCACATTGCATAAGTTACAAATATTATAGCATAGGTTGAGCAACACCTGCATGCTCACAACACAAGTAAGGGGATTCTTTGGAAATTGGAGCCTATCACAAACCTACATGGAACTATCTAGAGAGTTAAGGTTTTCTAATATTAAATTGCAATTGCACTTATGTAAATTGTATTTGTTTGGCCGAAATACCTTCTTGCATACTTATTTTCTCATTATATTTGGTTTTTGAGAATCCACATTTAAATACCTTCCCCCCTATGTTTTTAATTGAATCTTGATAATAAAATAAACATGGGTGTGGTCACCTCTCACAAGCTCTATTTTATTTCATTTTAGAAAACATTAGTAGTTGTTATTTAAAAAAAAAATCCAAAATAATTCAGTAATATGTATTATTTCATTATATTAATAACTATAATTATTTCAAATTTTGCAATCCATAAATTTGATTATTACTTTTACAACAACCATTCATAACTACTCTTTTTTCCTTTCCCCATAGGTTGTAGTTATCTTGGCATCATTGCATGCATACTATTTAGTGTTTGGTGGATTGTTTTTGTACAGTGATTGGATCTATGCACAATTGAGGCATAGAAAGAATTTGGAACCTCTTATTTGGTGATTTTCAAAATTTAAAGTGTGTGCAAGTTGTTATATCAATGTAATATGTTAATCTTTTATGTTTATTGTTTTAGTGGTTTTGTGGGTAAGTGTAGTTCATGGCCGAAAAAGTGGCAAGCCATGCAGCAGGAACATGTGGGTGTTATTAGGAATGCTCACACGTTCCTAAATCCTTAGGTTTGGAGGTGTTCAAACCTCCACGACACTTAGGTTTAGTGGCAAGAAGGTGCTTGTTATTAGGCATGTGCATGGGTTCCTACTGATATTTTTTTTAAAAGAGGGGGTGTGGTGTTTCTACTCTTATTGAGTGAATTTAGGAGCTAGAGATGGTTAACTCAATTTATTCATTTCCAATTAGGTTTTTTTCTTCTAAGAATTAAAGTTAAAAAAAAAAAGAAGATCGAAACCCCAACCCACCACAACCACCCAATGTAAACACTCAAATTGAAGAGGGGAATTGGCTATATTAAGAACCCTTAAAATTAAGAGACACTAGAGAGCCTAACAGAGTCTACTTGGCCACTTCTTTGGACATAATTGTGAATTCCATTGCAAGTGCCCAAGGGAAATTGACCTCTATTTCTGATTATAGGAAAATAATGTATGAGTACTACAACACTGGTTTGGATAGAAACCAAGTGAAAGAGTTAGGCATTTCAAAACCATAAATATTGTCTATTTTTAGGGATCCTAGAACTGGACAAGAACTACCATTGAACAAGAAACACATCCTCATTGAATGGTGCATCCATCCCCAAATTAGTCAAAATTAGATGGATAAGTGGTATATGGTTTTTGATAAACCTCCTTGCAATAACAGGGAGGTGCCCTTATATTTTATGAGAAAGTTATGGGTTGATTTTATTTTTTGTAAGCATGTAAACTACTTTGACATTGGAGAATTCCAAGGGGTGGGTCTAGGGTTCGCACAGGACTGAGAGCATTCTAGGTGTGACCCCTTGTCAGGTCCTTGTCCCCCCAGGTGAAGGCTTGACCCCCCTACCTAGCATCCTCATGTTGCATCTAGAGCTTGAAATAGGTAAGTAGTCATTTCATCATTGACTCATAGCCTAGTGAAACACAGTAGCTTTGTTACACTATCTGGGAAGGAGGTGCATGTCAGTGGCATTGATAGAGGGGTTGGAAGTTCAACATGCATGACATATTATAGTGAGGAGAGGGAACATGGACATAGCAGCCATCGATGTAAACCTCACATTTTCTCGAACTGCGGGTAGACATGTTATGTGCCTATAGATCCCAGTTGATAGCATAGATTTATGGAGGAGGTTAGTATCGTAACCCTATTTATGTTCTTCATAATTATATATTTATTTAGTATTATGTGTATTTATATTGATAGTTCATTGTATGTTGTTTTGCAAATGTTACGTCCTAGCAGTAGACCCTCTACGTTGATGAATACATCAGTGCCTAGCCTCAACACTGATATAGCAGTAGAGGTTTTTTTTTCATTGGGTGCACCTCACACTCAGGTATGTGTCACATATGATGAATTCACCTTATTCATTTCTTTATTTTATGGCACAATCAATTTTTTAATGTTCTCGTGTTTCTACAAGTTTTGGGAGTTGGGAATGTCAGGTACTGTCCTGTTAAAATATTTGATGTGCTCACTTTAGCATAGAAAATATCACAATAATGTCACCCAACCATAGGCACACAGCCACCCCCAATCACTATAACCTTTGCTAAATAGAATGATTCCATAAGCAACACTAGAATGAACAAATAACCAAGAGAGTGCACCATATAGAAAGTCCCAAAACCATAGAAGAACAATACTCAACTACAGTAGTTGCAATTGCAGTCACCAAGAATACCACCAGTAATGTCACCAATAATATCACCAAGAGATACTAAAGGGTAGGGCTCATATCTTAGGCTAGATAGCACTAGAGAGAGAGACCAAGAATCGCCCTCGAATATCCACCTTCCATTCTTGCAGCTGCAACTCCAAAATTACACTATACTAGAGAGAGTGAGTGAGGTGAGTGAGTACAAATGAGCTAGACTTCCCTCTATTTAGTGGTTATTGTCACCTATCTGGGTCGACTTGTCCTTTTAGAGGCTAATACTTTAATATTAATTCTTTTACTGAGCCAACTTGTTTTCTAGGGTTTTTACACATATGTTTAGGGTTTCTCTTGCTTCCAGAATATTATACTCTAGCCAAAGGTTACACATGGAGGTTAACACCTCCCGAAGCTACCATAATATCAAAACTCCCTCCTAGCTAGGGAGGTATTAAATTTAATGGTATCAAACACATCCATCCATTTCACATGGTATGGGAAAGACTCACATAGTCTTGTAGACCATTATACATGTAGCATCATCATAGCCACACAGGCTATCTCATGATCACACAGATCAATTCACGAGCATCATCATCACTATCCATCTAGCTGACAATCACCTCCAACACTATTGGTTGGCACACTAGCCTAGGAAACACCATCTACACTACTCGTAGTCTCCATGGAAATCTAGTAGTAGTACACAGTTACTACAATTCCATCCAATAGATCACAATAGTGTCGATCCATAGTAGTAACAACTATTATCCAATGGTACACGACCACTCCTACTAGCACACAACTACTATCTAGTGACATACAATCACTACCAATGGAACACATCCACCATAGTAGTAGATGTCTATTGTACAGAAACACATATTATCCACTACAATCAACTAATAGCTACACAAGATATCACCATGCAGTACAATAGTCTCCTGGAATCAAATCATATCATCATATGCATCATCTCTCGAGGCCATACTCCATCTGAGTAACTGGGCATGATTTTGAATAAGTCATGTGCTAGACCCAAAACACTCAACATAATGTCATGCATAAGTCACTCACTGAATAGAGTCATACATGGACCATTCTTCTAATCCAAACATATGTCCTAGAATAATGATTGTCCCAATAGATGTTGAATGCCCTGAAATGGGATACAAGGACCATTCTTCTAATTGAGACATACGTCCTAGAAGAATGTCAGTCCTCCTAGATGTTGAAAGCCATGCCATGGGATATAGAGACCATTCCTATAGGAATGTCAATCTCGAACTATTTTCTAATTGGGTAACCATATGTACCATAGAGATCAATCTCTACCCATATGTTCCATAGAAAATATTGGTCCCGTATCAACCACCCTAATCAAGACTCCATGTCCTTAGGGGAAGGAATATTCAACCTGATAGGGCCATTAACTATGCCTCAGAAGAATATTGGTCCCGGACCATTTTCCTAATCGGGCCACAATATGTTCCTTAGGAAAATACCAATCCATGATACATCAAAAATCTATCAACTTGGACCATTCTCCATAGGGAGAATGTTTTTCCACCATAAATATATTCTGCCCGGACCATTCTCCACCTGGATAATCTTTGTCCACCAACACACTAACTATCCATGATGCCATATATCAACACTCCATCCCAACTGAGGAAGTCATCTNCTAAGCAGTACTAGCATGATGTGAATGCATCATATCTAAGTTGTATTGGCATGATGTGGAGTATCATCTACACCATCTCTAAGTCGTACTAGCAGGATGTGAATGCATCATATCTAAGTTGTACTAGCATGATGTAGATCAGTTCCTCTTCATCATCTCTAATTCATACTAGCATGGTGTCAATGCACCATCTCTAAGTTGTACTGGCATGATGTGAGTCATCTGCATCATCTCTAAATTGTACTAGCATGATTCTACTACATCATATCTAAGTTGTACTAGCATGATGTGACTCAGGCATATGCGTTATGACTAAGTTGTACTAACATGATGTTAATGCATCGTATCTAAATTGTACTAGTATGATGTGTCTCAAGACATATGTATCATATCTAAGTTGTGCTAGCATGATGTTGAAGCATCATATCTAAGTTGTACTAGCATGATACAGATCAACAATCCCTCTCAACCAAGGGAGTAATTTCCACAAGTCCCAACTTGTTCCTCAAGTATGTAAACTTTGTCTTAGACATAGGCTTTCTCAAAATATCAGCTATCTTCTCATCAGTGGAGATGTATTGGAGAATCACTTATCCCTTCTGGACTTTATCAAAGATCAAATAGTACTTGATATCAATGTGCTTCGACTTATCATGGAACACGGGATTCTATAAAGGATTCACACAACTTTGATTATCGACACCTGATCAAATAGTCCAGAAATCATGTTACAGAGCCATATTTATTTCATACAAGCATCAAAAGTTGCAATATACTCTGCTTTTGCAGTACTGAGTGAAACAAAATTTTGTTTCCTACTAGCCCATGATATCATAGCAGAGCCCAAACTGAAACATATACCAGAAGTACTATTTATGTCATATGCACTTCCTACCCAATATGAATTAGTAAATCCATGTAGTTGTATGTCATTGTTTGAGTCATAATATCTCAAACCATAATTTAGCGTCCCACGAAGATATCTCATAATGTGATTTGCATCTATCCAGTGCTCATGTCTAGGTTCCACCTAGAACTAGCTCAACATGTTCACAGAAAAGCAAATGTATGGTCATGTATTAACCAAATACATCAATGAGCCAATCAACTACTGGTACAAGGACGAATATACTATATCAAAATCAAAGTCTCTCAACTTCCTCAGATTTTTCACCATGGGAGTTTCCATGGATTTTCAATCCATAATCCCAAACTTCTGAAGGATATTTACAATACTTCTCTTTCCCTAGGAATATTTCACCATGCTTCTGCCATAATTCTAGTCCCAAATAATAATGCATGAGACTAAGATCCTTCATATCAAATTCAAAGGATATCTCCCTCTTATATTGAATAATGAGAGGCTCTACACCAAGCTCTTGGAGCTTGCTTGAGTCCATACAATGTTTCTTTAATCTGCACACATGGGTTTCTCTCAAGTGTACCTAAAAAACTTGAGGTTTCTCTATATATATTTCTTCCTCAATTACTCCATTTAGAAAAATGGTCTTTACATTCATCTGATGTAAAATCCAACCCATGGATATTACAAGAGATATGATGGCTCTAATAGAGGTGTATCTAGCAACTGGATAAAATGTCTCATCATAGTTTTCTCTCTCCTTCTTGGAGAATCCTCTAGCCACGAATCTTGCCTTGTATTTATTGATACTCCCATGTACCGCATGTTTTATCTTGTAAACCCATTTTGAAGTGACTATAGACTTCCCTTCAAGTCTAGGTATGATTTCCCATACATCATTTTTCATGATGGATTGATGGTCTTCCATCATAGCTTTCTTCTATTCTTCTTGATTGATAGCCAAAGATCCTCAAGTGTTCAACACTTGGCTTCTTTCCGAAGAAATATTCTTTTGGAGTCATGCTCTTCAATATATGATGAGGACTTCTATTTTGAACATATACGGATGTCATAACTACTTCTCCCCATAGAAACATGGATATATTCTAGTCATTCATCATTTCCTTGATAGATTCTTCAATGGATCATTTATTTCTTTCTACCACACCATTTTGTTGAGGATTATGTGGGACAATTAGCTCCCTCCTAATCCCGACTGCTTTACAAAAGGAAACGAGCTCCTTGGAGGTGTATTCTCCCGCTTGTATCAGATCCAAAAATCCTTTTTATTTACATGTTTCCTTTAGAATTGGTACTTGGTGAGATCACATGCCTCACCACTTAATGGAGTCATATGTTCCACTATAGTTCCTTCTCAGAGCTATTGACTGTGACTTGCTCGGAACAAGAACAACAAGAGAATTTTTTTTTCCAATAGAATTTTCATAGAAACATATATATGGTAACAAGGATGATAATCATCATAAAATTACCAAGGTGACCTGTCCGGGAACAAGAAATATCTCCTAGAGGAGATGTTAGTTCATCAAACAAGTGAAATAAACATCCATATCAATAGTACTTGCATGCAAACAAGTATACCTAGCAGTAATAGAACATTTCAAAGATTTTTGTCACAACTGTAGGGTTTACTTGTACTATAGAAACTATCAAACTTGAAATGTGTAGATTGAAACTTAATAATTTGAACAATCAAACCTATAACCTGGAGCCTCAACTGCGTGTTCCTATGAATGCACTGAATCCAAGATCACTGCTTGGACAAGGTCTCTTGTACATTCCCTTCAAAGCACTCTCATGCTTTGCTAGATGATATAACATGAAAAGCATATGCAAGTGCATACCTTTGAAATTTGTGGCATCGTTCATCTTTTCTTCTAATCTGAAACTAGAGACCATCTTGACAAGAAGAGGTTAGAAACTGAATTAAAAAGGTTCAATGATTAGAACAAGATAGAAACCCTGAAATTTCAACTTTGACCACAAAATCAATTTTTACCAAAAGTAAACCTTTGACTTTGACTTTGACTTTGACTTTGACCAGCCAACCTTTGACTTTGACCAAAAACTCAAACTTGACATTTTTGTTGGTTGAGGGCACCAAAGGGTGCAATAGACTAGGGCACACTAGAATATCCAAAATTAGGTTCAACGCTTCACTTAAGGTTCCCAAAGAACTAGATTAGGGTTTGTTGCAGCTGCAATTGGTGCTACCACGAGCTTGAAAAATAACTCTCGCTCTACCTTCCACCGATTAGAATATCTGAAGGTAGTGTTGGCCCATAACCTGTTAAAATATTTGATGTGCTCATTTTACCATAGACAATATCACAATATTTTCACCCAACCATAAGCACGTAGCCACCCCCAAGCACTATAATATTTGCTAGATAGAATGATTTTGAAAGTCACACTAGAACCAACGGATAACCAAGAGAGCACATATTTCTCCAAAGATAGCGCACTAGACAGAAAGTCCCAAAACCATAGAACGAGAACAATACTCAATTGCAGTTGTGTTACCAATAATACCACCAATAATGTCACCAAGAATATTACCAAGAGATACTAGAGGATAGGGTGCATATCTTAGGCTAGATAGTGCTAGAGAGAGAGACCAAGAATCACCCTCGAATATCCACCTTCCATTCTTGCAGTTGCAACTCTAAACTTGTGCTATACTTGATAGAGTGAGTGAGATGACTGAGCACAAATGAGCTAGAGCTCCCTCTATCTAGTGGTTCTTGTCACCTATCTAGGCCAACTTGTCATTTTAGAGGTTAATACTTTAATATTAATTATTTTACCGAGTCGACTTGTTTTCTAGGGTTTTTACACATCTGTTTAGGGTTTCTCTTGCTTCTGAAGTATTCTACTCTAGATAAAGGTTACACATGGAGGTTGATACCTACCGAAACTACCATAATATCAACATGTCCATCTAGGATGGATAAGTCACCTGTGTCACAAGTATCATGTGTAGAGTTAAATATCATATAATTGTGAAATTGTTGTGTTTATGTTTTTGAATTTTACTAGTTGGTACTAATAGTTCAATTTTATTAATATGTATTCAGGCTGTAGATATATTTCCTAGTTCTAGTACTCTTTCACTCCCTGGGCACCTCAGCGTTGCTTATGGGTTACCCTTTTCCAATCCTAGGGAGTTGTAATCACTAGTACAACTTGTGGGTGACCATTGCATCCCACCTCGAGAATTTCCATTGACCCCATCAACAGAGACTTCCATAGTAGAGGTTTTCTCGGAGTAGGTTGTACAACCTAGTTCTCCATCTACTAGTGAATCTTCATCGAGGACTGAGATATTCACAGTGAGATAATCCATTGATGATAATTTTTTTTGTTTCTTGAATATGATTTTATGCATATTTGTTTAATTTTCTTGACTTGTTCCTTGTAACTAATGCAAGGTGGAATCATAGAGAGATTGGGGTTTCGGGGGAGGGTAACACCCTCACGAATAATAGTAGCATATGTGGTGAGTTGTCTTAGGTTAAATTACAAAGTATACTTTTTCATGTTTATTAATTCATTGAGGAAAAAAACTTATAACATTTTTTATTCTTTGTGCAATATCCAGAGCATTGAAGCATTCCCAGACCTAGAACCTCTCGAGGTGCTTCCTTGAGCAAGAGAAGAAATATCAATTTCTAGGATGCTCTTGAGGGTGGTGAGAGTGGCAGTAATCAATGTTTAACCAACTACTTCCATTTTGTGTCTAGGCCATGATATGGATGTTTTTTTTTATGTTAGGGCATTTGTTGTTGCTTTGTATATTGGCCATGANCATACATTTCATGACATGTCGTTTATGAATCTCATTATTTCTACATTTTAAGTTGATGAATTTATGAATTTCAAATTGTATGAATTTCATGTGTATTAATCCCTTGATTTTTTTCTAAAGTGTTATAAATACTTACGTTACACATTAACGAATATCTTATGGTGGAAAATATTTCTATGTGTTAAATCCATAAACAATTAATTCTTCTCAATTAGCATTGTTTTCTAATCAACCATGTATCTCTACATCATCGATAGATCATTCCTTCTAAATTATTTGCATGAATGTTGTGGATATACATATTCTAACTCACAACCAACAATGCATGAACTACCTCTTGAGTTATCTCCATCTAAATCCAATGACAATCCACACTCAAATAGTGGTCACTTGAAAATATTGTGACCTAAAGAATGCCATATTGCAATAATTTATTATAGAAATAGATTTTATCATTTATCTTCTACATAATTTGAAATCACTTAACAATATCAGCTCAATGTTATGTCAAATTGACCTCCATAACTAGTAATTAATTACTTAATTATGAAGATGACATAAGCTAAGATTCAATTATGCAAGTACACAACATTTGGACAACCCAAACACTTTGTATACATTTCTAATGTGAAGTACATACACCTACCAATATATTATTAGGGGTTGTTAGAAGTCAGGCTCTTCAAACCCTAGCGATGGAAACCATAAGATAACATTAGTCAATAGCTCACTCCATTAGATATCATCAACAATGTATCATACATAATGTTAAGTCGGTTTTGGAACCTACATTTGTATCCCACACTTGTACAATATCAACTCCCTCTCTCTTCTCGATAACAAGCACATTAGGTAGCACTAGGGTTTTAAAATTCCACAAAACCCTAACTTCTTCTCTTACCAAAGATACATGATAAAAGTCTTTCTTTCCTCCTCTAGGTATAAGTCCTAGTATTCCTAGTCTTCTCAAGATAAAACCTTAACCCTAGTCTTCCCTTGAAATTCCTTTGAGAAGCCTAGTTGTTAGTTTCTTAGTTGATTCAATTCATAATTTGACCAATTTCTGGTGCACACACATTAATCCCCTTTTTCTATGCATGACATATACAAAATCACTTCATTTATGTGTAACCCTTCATAAATTCCAAAAAGACTAGTCAATGACTCATTAATGCACTCATGTTTGTTTATCTTGGGTAGTGGGTATATGTAAATTTTGTTAAACCCATCAATTATTAATAACATTTATACAATGTTCCATGATGTCCACTATACTTATTGATTTTGATCAATAGAATGTTCACTAGGCGTTGTCACTAAAAACAAACTTAAACTTTATTTCTCTAATACCAATTCATTACATACCCGACCACTAATGCTGGTTACATTCCACTAAAACTTCTCTTGTCATCATCTCTCATACCATATGACTAGCAATTCAACCAGAATTACTCTGGTACAATTCTCTCACTAATTAAAACACATAAAATACATTATGTAATGCACAGTTTCATACATATTCATAATAGAAATATATATATATATATATCATAAACAGAATAAACCCATGAAAACAGATGCATAATTATGACTACGACACATGGTTTAACACACAATTGGCACTTATCTTTGGATAAAAGACACCAATTGTGGGAAAACCTTCCACTTTCCTCCCAGCATTCAATTGCATTGTTCATCACTCTCAATAGTGGGTCACCCCTGAGCTAGGGATAAACTCCACTTAGGTAAGGGTTCCCAACCAGGTAAAGTATCTCACTTAATAGGAACTCGGTCACAAGTAACTCAGACACAGGTAACTCAAACGCATGCAACTCAAAGACTAGAAAGTTCGTCATATATTCCAATTCACACTGAAAGCCTACAGTTTCCCATTCCCCACATGCTTGTCCCACCCCAGAAAGTGTTCCCCTTCTCTTCTCATCAATCCTTCTACTGCCCCAATTCCCTTCCAAGGCTTCAACAACAGGCCAAATAGGAAGTTTCACAACCATGGCACTGTCGTTTGGCACCTCGGGAATTAATTCCCAATGACTCTCTCACCTGAAGAGAATTCAAACTTCCACGGTCCTGACAAGCCATCTCTTCAGTATATCTCTCTAAGATAATTCATATACATGTATATCTAACAGTAATCATCATACTAGTCACAATGAAAAACGGCTCGTGACGACCATAATCGGGTTCACTCACTGAACAGTTCTATGATAGAAAAATTGACTCCTATTTCTCAGCTCAGTCATCCCCCAGATGATAGCCTCCCTGAATGGACTAGGTCCAAAACTAATTGTCTACATGTTCCCAACTTGACATATGTCAGATTGAGAAATGCCTTCAGTCCACAACATTTTCCCAACTTGACATTTGTCATGTTGAGAACTACTTTTATCCACTTGTCCCCTCCCCGAGACTTAGGATATAATATAATATCCTTACTTTTCACTTTTTGAGAAATATTAATAAAATATTCTATTTTTGGTTTTATGCCCCTTTAACCCATCCCCTTTAACCTCAGCTAGTGGAGTTTAGGCCCCCTGAACTCTTTTACGTGGTCGTTCTGCCGCAAGGATGTATTTTCGTTAATTCTCATTTGATTACATTTATGTCGCAGTACAAAAGTACTGATCTTTTGCATCCATGCTCACCAACCTCAAAATACACAGTTAGTGCACTTAAAACCACTGCATGCAAAACTTCTGGGTTGCGCACACTCTTACTTCAGTGTGCCACCCATGCACCCTTACACAGGTGCGTGTTACATCATGACTTTTATACAAAAGGATTCATGGGCCTTCAAAACCTACGCACTAAACCAGTGCGCATTGAATTCCGGGTTATGTGCCTTTCCTTCAGTGTGCCATTCTTTCACACTTACACATGTGTGTCATTCCTCATGTGCTTAAACTAGTGCATGTTGTAACTTCATTTGTTCCATTTCTAGTGTGTCATTCCTGCATTCTTCCTCAGGTGTGCACCAAAACATTAAATTGTGCATTGTTTCATATTACAAATACCCACACTCTTTTAGTGTGGTATTCTCACGCACTAACTTATTGCACGCAGAACCAAATGAAAAAAAAATGTTACTTCATATCACCAACTTATAAGTAAAAATACAATTACATTGATATTTACATTTGGGAATCAGTCTAGGGGTATTACAATTCCCTCCCCCTTATTTATGCATTGTCCTCAGTGCAGTCTATACACATGTACAACCAAAACTCAAAAATTTTCAAACATATGCAGGTATTATGCATGCATAGCATCCTCATGTTCCCAAGTCACATCCTCAGGGCCGTACCAGGTCCATTGGACCTTTAATATATCTATGGATCACTTCTGAGGTTGCTTGATCTTCCAATCCAATATGTGCACCAGATTCACTTGAAAATTGCAATCTCGCTCCACCTTAATCACATTTCAATCAATGACATGATTAGTATCAAGCACGTACTTTTTAAGTAATGATACATGGAATACATTATGAATATGAATTGATTTAGGCAAGGCAAGCATGTATGCCATAGGCCCAATCCATTCCATGATTTCAAATGGCCCACAAAACCACACTGCCAACTTTGAACAATTTCCCAACTTAAAGGAACTTTAGTTGGCCTTTACTTTCAGAAACACATGATCACCCACATTAAATTCCCTGTGAGTTATTCTCTTATCAACATAACTTTTTTCCATTTCCTGCCCAGACTTTAAATTCTACTTTATCTCCATCATTTGTTCTTCCATTTCCTTAAGTAGTTTGGTCCAACTATTTTGCGATCTGTTGGGTTGTCCCAACTGACTGGTGAGTTGCATTTTCTTCCATATAGTGCTTCAAATGGGCTCATTTCAAGGATGATTAGTACCCATTTTTGTAATCAAACTTTACCAAGTGTAGATAATCCTCCCATTTGGATGGTTTATCCATGAAATACATCCTTAGCATATCTTATATTACTCAATTCACCCTTTGTGTCTGCCCATTTGACTCTAGATGATAAGTTGTGCTAAAGTACAGATTTGTTCCAAATCCCTTGAACACTCCTTTCCAAAAATTTGAAGTAAATTTTGGATCTCTGTCAGACTCAATTGTCTTGGGCATTCCATGTAATAGAGCTATTTCTCTCAAATAAACATCAACTGTGTTAGTTTCCTTGTGAGAAAGATTTACTGGAATAAAATGGATAACTTTGGTAAGATTGTCCACCACCACCATGATAGAATCATGTTGTTTACTGTTTCTTGGTAGTTTAGTAATAAAATCCATTGTTACCACTTCCCAATTCCACACAAGAATGGGCAATGGCTATAGAAATCCAGCTAGATGTCTATCCTTGGGTTTGACCTTCTGACATGACAAACACTTGGCAATAAACTCAGTAACTTCTTTCTTCATACCTGGCCAATAATATTGTCTCTTAAAAGTTGAAATAGTCTTCTAATAACCTAGGTGTCCAACATAAGGTACATTAATCATTTATCCCAATATTAGATCCTTCAAATCCCTAGAATTTGGCACACAAATTCTTCCTCTGTATCTAATAATTTCATCACTTTCCAACTTATAGTCTTTAAATTTCTATTGTAAGTAACCTTGCCAGAGTTTCTTATTTAACTCCATATACTTCTGATCTGATTTTGTAGCTTCTAAAATTATATCCTTCAAATATGATTGACACATGATAATGGTTGTATCATGCATCGCATGCACTCTCTTGTTGAGTTCATCAACCAATTTGTTTTCTTTACCTTTGATAAGCTTTATGTCGAAGTCATATTCACTTATGAAATCCAACCATCTGCTTTGTCTGGAATTCAAAGTTGGTTGTACAAACAAGTATTTCAAACCACTATGGTCTGTCCTCAACTCAAATCTTTTCCCCATGAGGTAGTGCCTCCAAATCCGCACTATGGATGCCAACTCCAAATCATGAGTTGCATAGTGTCTTTCATGCTCCTTCAAATTCCTTAATTCATAACACACTACATACCCACTCTGACTAAGGAAGACACCAAGTCCCTCCTTATATGCATAAATGCATACAATGAAATATTAATTTGGATCACCAATCCTCAGTATTGGGGCACTTGTTAATAAATGCTTCAAGTGTAAGAAACATGTTTTTCAATCTGTTGTCCATTCAAACTTCACACCCTTCTTCTGCAAGGAATTGATTGGGTGTGAAATTCTTGAGAATCCCTCAATGAATCTTATGTAGTAACCTGCAAGGCCCATGAATGACCTCACCTCTGAGACATTTCTTGGTGTTGGCCAACCTTCAATGGCCTTTATCTTTTCTGGATCTATTGTTATCCCCTCCTTGGAGATGATATCGCCTAAGTAATGTATGTGCTTTTGGTAAAATTAGCACTTGTTTAACTTGGCATACAACTGATGTTCCTTGAATATCTGTAACACCATTCTCAAATCACTACCACATATTGAAAAAATTGTGATGACCACTTGTGACGAAAGTACTCTTTCATTGCAAAATGCAAGAGAAAAATTTCAATTTTTCTAAATCCACCCTATATTCGTCGCTATCTCGACGCATGTAATTTGACTAAATTAATATGGTCAATGTTCATCACAAGAGAGACACACCTAGTTTGTTTAAATTAATATGGTCAACGTTCGTCGCAAGAGCGACAACTGACCCAACGTTAAAATTGATCGTTAAAAATAACAAATAAATAGGTAAAAAAAAGAAATATTTTTAGGTCACGGTCGTCACAAATGTGACGATCGTGACCTAAAATTGGACTATAAATATTTGACCTATAACAACTATGGTTCTGAAAGGGTATTTTTGTGTGGAAGAATGTCGCAGAATGTTGTTAGAGGTGGGGGAAAAAGTAAAGAGAGTGAAAAGGGTGATGGTAGATGTTATTTCCCTTGTAAAAAATGTTGCATGAGACGTCCCATAAGAGTTTTAATAGAAACAACTACAAAACATTGCAGGAAATATGGGCACATTGATGGCGGATCGAATGAATATCATCCCATGGTAATTAGCTATATATTCATTATCTTTTTTTATTTTGTCAATTATATATATATTGTTTGAATGTTTGTTATAGTATACACTAATTTTGCATGATTTTTTCTAATTATAAAGTTAGAGTTGTCCTCTAATTTTCCATAGAATATTGCACCAAGTATTAGTAGAAATGATGTTGTACAAGCTGAGGAACATCATCATGACCAAGCAAATGAGGATATCATGGAAGAAGATGATGGGACAAATCAAGTTAATGATCCCATGGAAGAATATGATGGGACAAATCAAATGATCCAAGATTTGTTTTCATAGCCGGATGAGGATAGGGAAAATGCTGGTATTTATGATGAACCTCTATTAGAAAAGGCAAATAAACGACTTTATAAAGGATTAAGAGCAAATATTCTCTCTGCTACATTGTTGCTAGTGAACTTAAAGGTTATGAATAATTTGTCAAACACTTGTATGACATAGATACTAAGGTATGTAATATGTTTCATCTCATATTATACATAAATGTTGATTTGTTTCTATTTGTTTTTAGTGTTAATTAATGTGTAAAATAAGAATGCAATTTTTACGATTAATATTCTTACATTAACTAGTTATTTGTTATGTTGTAGATTGTTAGGTGAATTTTTGTTACCATCGTCAAATATTTTACCCCGCACATATTGAGGTTTGCATGCCATTATGGAATACATTGGAATGGATTATCAAACTATAGATGCATGTCCTAATGACCATATTATATATTATGGACAACATGCTTCAAAAACACAATGCCTGCAATGTCTTATCAGTAGATATTGAACCGATCAAGTAACAAAAAGGGTGCCTCGAAAGGTTCTTCGTCATATTCCCATAACTCCATGTTTGCAGTGATTGTTCAGGTGTGAAAGCATAGCACAATTTATGGATTACCATGCATGTAATATAAGTGGATATGGTGTTCTTCGAATGCTTGTCGATGGTTCTACATTTAGGGAAATTGAGGAAAAATGGGCAGATTTCAAAGATGAATCTTGTTATGTTAGGCTTTCATTGGTAGTTGACTATGTTAATACATTCAGAGAGATTAAGTCTATTTACTCAATGTGGCCTATTTTTGTTATCAATAATAACATTCCTCCTTGGATGTCAATAAAGAGGGAGAACATAATGTTGACAATGATTGTTCTAGGTATTTGTTTACATTAATTTTTTCAATTTAACATTTTCATTTGTTTCAATTTTTGCATAATATCTTTTGTTTATTTATTTAATTATATATATTACATGATATCATTCCTATAGTAATTATGTGTAATTTCAAACAATTAAGTAAGTACCAGGTTAAATATATGAATGTATATATCGAGCCTCTTATCAACGAGCTACTAAAGTTATGGGATGGCATCACAATGTATGACATATGTAAACCAATTGAGGAGAAGAAATTTAAATTCTATGGAACACTTTTATGGACAATTCACGATGCCCTTGGACTAACACATTTTTGTGGTATGTAGCATTCTAATATTTCTCTTTAATACTATATAAAATTTTAATGTTATCATGGTGCATGTTTAATTTTCAAATAATCTCATCGTATAATTGACATTAATCCATTTGTTGCAGGTCTTCAAACAAAGGGTAAATTTGCATGTCCAGTTTGTGGCCCTAAGATGAAGTATCGCCATTCAAAATTTTTAGGAAATATGGTGTTTGATGAGTATAGGCACCTTCTTCCTAAGAACCATAGGTATTGTACTACCGAAAAACATCTTTTCAATGGGAAAGAAGAGACTAGTTTAAAACCACGAAGAATGACACCTAACCTATGGAGGCTGGAATATAATAGAAATCATCAAGGTACTCAATTTCATAATGTATCATAGATCATGTAATGTTTTGAATGTTTATTTTAATCATTGAATTTATTTAACCATATTTGATAATTATTTTTGTGATTTCTTTTATGCTTCATGAAGGCCACAATCATCATGATGGTGTTAATAATGGGCTTCTACGAGGAATGAAATCTTATCCCTCTCAATTCATGAGGTTTCCCTACTATGAAGAGCTAA
>SNQJ01S0124301.1:0-26615 GCA_010110895.2 Picea sitchensis | reverse complement strand
TCAGAAAACATCTAATCTTCAAGAAAGACAGCAAGAGGATTATATTTCTCCTTATGTATCTTACATGTCAATGTCAGATGAGAAGGATGAATATGATGAGGTAAAAGATGATATTTTTTCAAATCTATTTCAAGATCCTATTGATAATGACTCTATGCTTGAATCTTCATCAATATCATTAGAAATTGTTCTTGATGTTCCCATATTTGATAAATATGGTGATGAGGAAGAAGACTTTAAGTCTTGGGAAGGATTGTTGACTACTAAAATTTCATCTAGTCCTACTTTTTCACAAAGAGATGATCAGAGATGTTGTCATAAAGATTAGATTGCCTCCTTTGAAAACCCTGAATATGTTCAACAGACTGACACATCAGTAGAATACAGTTTCAAACGTGCAATAGATAGTAAGAATAGATTTCAATTTTTTGATTGCAGCACACACGAAGAAGAGGATGATGAGGACAGCTTAGAGTTTCTAGATTTGCAAAGACTGTCTATCTTCAACTAGAACATCAGGAAAATTGTAGCATATATGAAAAGGAAGATGACGAGCAGAAAGGTTCAGGTTAGAAATTGAGTTTGTATTTTTCTCCAACAGAGATCAAGCAGTCTACATTCAGCATTGAGTTTTGTGAAGGAAAAGAAGAGCAACATTACAGTTAGTTGGATCAGCAACTCAAAGAGGTATTTCATTGTGACTTTAATGACCCTTTTGCCAACTATTTGGAATCTTTGAACAATATATGTGTTAATTATTTTTATCACTTAGAAATTGGCTTGATCGTCTGTTCAAACCTCTTTCTTGTTGGCTATCCCTTCCATTGTTGTTTGGGTCAAGATTTAGCATGATGTCAGTAAATCAGTTCCTTACATGGCTTCATTGGAAGCATGACTTCACTTGATAAGAGGCAGTACAGTTGGTTAGTGTAGGAGTAGGCAGAAGAATAAGCTCTTCATATGAGCACCTAGATTGTTTTCAGTTATTGGTTGAATAAGAACAACAGGCTACAGGTTGTCTGAAGATAAGTTTCTCAAGCCAGATGACTCCATAGCCCAATGGACTAGACACAATAAACAAATTATGAATGATTGTTGAGCAGGTGGCAGAATTTTCAGGTTAAATGGACAAGCACAAGTCTGCTTGTTCTTGAAACCTCACAGGGAGGCGTTCATCCCCAATAGGAGCCAGTGTTATCTCCTCAAATAAATTGATTAACATTTTTCTTTTTAGGTGATAAAGTGTCAATTGGAAAAATATTTTTTCAAATTTTTAGAGGTACTTTTTAAAAATAAAAAAAAAGCTTTACTCATGTAATAAGTTTTGAACAGAATTTCGTCTAGTCTGTGCCAGATTAAATTCAAATCTCAGGTTTCGGTGGCTTAGGCGAACATACCAATTGTTCATTAGCCACCGAAAGCCTTAGCTTTCAGGAGCTAAAATAAAGGAATCCAAGGCTATTTAATCACTGAAACCATTGATGCAGGCAAAATACTAGACACGTCATTTCGCATGTTTCAAATAAGGGGTTCATTGTTTTCATGATTGCATAAGCCACGGAAAGTACTGCCAAGGGAACCATTCATGACCAGAAAAGTCGATCCCGCTATTAGATGAGAGCATCTCTCATATCATTGAACGTCATGGTGTTGTACTTCTCTTTCTTTTCAATTAAAAACATCATGACTCCCGCACATCATCATCCTTTTCGCCACATTCCTTTCAATTAGTGCCACAACCTAAAAGTGCCCGCATTTATCTCAATCCTAGCCTGGCTAAGCCGATTATCTCTGAACCTATGCACTATAACTCGGTCCGAAATTCACTCCTTCGATCATGGGTGTGCTACAGCATCATGGAGAAATGAAGAAAGGAGCGATGACACTCAGGAAGGAACTTAATGATATCGGGTATCTTGAAGCTCATCTTGAGGTATGCCAAATGTTCAAGAATGCAGGATGTTTTAATTTCTATAAAAAATTAGACAGTTTTCATCAACAAGTGGCCGAGGATTTTGCTCTAAGTTTTGATGGAAAGAAAGCATGCATTGGCCAGGATGAATTTCAAATTGATGAATCTCTCATTGCCGAAGTTACCGAGCTTCCAACAACTGGAGAAAGATGGTTTAAGACTATTGTGATTAATAATATCGAGTTCAGGTCTTATCTAAAACCAGAACACCAGGGTTTAATTTGGAAGAAAGATATCCCTATATCTTTCCTTGAAGAGAAGTGGCAATAGTTACTCAAGGCTATAATGGTTTATATAACATGTGAGGGGCGATACAACAGGGTCATGATGTATCATTTTAAACTCATAAACCATTTTACAGGAACATACCCACTTAATCTACCCTATTTCCTCCACCGAAGTTTATCTAAGATGGCTTATCAAGTCAAAGCCAAACCCAGTCAAGTGGCAGGAAGATTATCCCATCATAGCTTAATCAAACTGCTGGTCTGTAACCTATTGCAAAGAAAGGGTAAGGAATGGAATTTTTTCCTATTCTGGAATGATTTCCAAACTAAGGTTCAAGTAGAGGGCAAAAAGAGCTCTCATTCCAGGAAATCCTCCACTCCCAAAAGTGGAAAGAGAAGGAGAAGAGTTATCTCTCCAACCCCAGTTAATTAGCCCTCTTTTTCCCCTAAGTCGGGAAAAGCAATTCAGCCTTAGAAAGGTTAGCCCATGAGAGCATAAAGGAGAAGAAAAAGAAGGACAAAATTGTAAAGGATTACAATAGTTTATGGAGAGTGGCCCAAGGTTTAAAGAAAAATGTTAGAGCTTTGAGGAAAAAGGAAAGGGAATCAAAACACCAAGCTCATGCTTCACTTGAAACCCTTTCAAAAGTGGCAGTTCAATACAATGAACCAGTAACAGCCACTAATCCCACAAATCTTGAACAATAAACAGAAAACTAAAGACCATCCCTAAGGCGTTTTTGAGTTAAAGCAAGGTTTCTTTTTGAAATTTTGATGATCTCAGGTTTCGGTGTCTTAGGCGAACATATCAATTGTTCATTAGCCACCGAAAGCAGTTCTTTCGGTAGCTAATTAGCCCAAATTCCAGTTTTCGTAACTACCGAAAGCACTGATAGGGCAGAAGGTTAATGTTTTTGCACAGATCAAAGTTTGTCTTTCTCAAAATATTAGGAAAGTATTCCAATCGTTGGGGGATAATAATGACATCTTTACCAACTGGTGGTTTTGGTTTTGAAGATGTTTCAGATGATAAAAAAGGATAAGCAATGATTAGTTATTGACAAGGTGATAAGATTGTTGAAAGCCAACAGGTGTCAAGCTCGACTCCTCTCATATCATATGAGATCCAGCAGCCTCGGAAGGCTTATTACCCCTGCCCAAAATCTGAAGACTTAAAGAACAGTTGAGAAGTTTAATTGATCTAGTTTACTGAGGCCAATATTCGATTTTCTATATTTGGAAAGATTTGATCCAGTAATCTAGGATCTGAAAACTGTTTTGTAAAAGGCTATAAAGTCGAAAACTTTTGAAGAACTGAGCGTTCGATTTTGAGTTCTATATTCTATTGTTTTTGTATGAAAGACATTTTCTTTAATATATCAAGCCTGCAGGCTTCTTTCATTTGTTATTGTCAGACCCTCCTTCATCTTTGTCTATGCATATGAGTTGAATTTGTTCTTTTGTCTCTATTTAATGGTCCTATGGTAATTGTCATCTTACTTTTGACTGTTAAGCAAGAATCATAAGCATCTTTGGCTAGTTTGTTGACCCATAATATATATGGTTTATGTATGTTTTGGTTAACCGATTGGTTTTCTTATCCATTCATTATACAAAACTATCTAATAAGTAGCTCTTGAAGGCCTTGTATTGCATGAATATAGTTAGACTGTCTTGAAGATACAATCCAGAGATTAAGATATTCATCTTGATCCAAACCCACACCTATTATTGAGAAAATAGTTTCCAAAAAGATTAAGTTACTAGTCATCTCTGACTTACAGCCTAGGAGAGTTTCCTGGAGTGATAACAAGTAGAATACCCTTCTCATTAAGGGGGAGTGTTGAAATATTGTAACTTCAAAGAATATTATAATTATATATGAGTTATTGTTTTATAGATCAAATCCCCTTTTGTGGATTGATCAAGTGGGGTCTTGTATAAGATCAAATCCTCTTTTGTGGATTGGTCAAACTATATTTATATAGTGGTGTTTGTAAAGTCGGCCCTTAGTAATTATGAAGTGGTTTTAGCCACTTCTAGGAGAAGTCGGCTCAACCAAGTGAAGAGACACAACCCTAGCGCCATCTCACACTTGTATTTATATGTGATGTCTCATTTACACATACTCACTCACTCATCTAGTGCACATATCTTGAAGGCAATTGCAGTTGCATGAGGAAGGAGAAGAGAGATGCATGCTCAGTCTTGGTCTATCTTTGGTGTTTTGGTCTTAGTCTTAGCATTGTATTGGAAATCTATTATTGAGGAATTTTTTGTTGGGTTTTCTCCCCCATGAGGGTTTCCCAGGAAAAAATGTTGTGTACCTTGTGATTGTGTTTCTTTCAGTGATCCTCTTTATAGTATTTTTTTGGAAATGCATTGAATGCTCATGTAATTTGGAAATAATTTAATAACAACAGTAAAAACTTAGCAAATTGATGTATGTAACCATCCTCTTTGAATAAGGCCCATGAGATAGTAGTGGATAGTTATCTAATGTAAAAGGGACCTCTTTACTAAATTAGGCTCACTAGGTAGTTGGTACTCATTAATGATGGGACCCCAAGTAGTTAGGTTTTTTCTATTGAGAATCTATTGAAAGAGCTAAGAGGTTATGTGTAATACCCTTGTTTCCCCCAGTTTGTAAATATAACTATAACTAGCCAAGATAATATGGCATACTAGATATGTGTGAATGCTTGATTTTATGAACCTTTGTATAAAAAGGTCAATGCATGTATTTTTTGTTATTAATAGAAAATGGATAAGTGTTGCATAACTACTGAAAGGGGGGAGTTTCCCAAGATAGACCATGGATGCTATGAGAGAGATGGTGAGGGAAACCAATAATGGTTAAGATGACCCTCACCAAACCAATACCTTACTGGATGTAATTGCTCAACAATCCTCTGACTCTGAAATGAATTACCAGTCAGGTTGGTAGTTGGAAGGCCCTCCTCAAGAGTTAATGAGCAGCAAGGATGATTTTAGGGGCTAAATTCTGCTCATGGGCTAATTCTCCATGGTTTTTTCCAAAACAAAATTTGTTATTCTAAAAATGATTCACTCAAATTTTATAGGATAAAATTGTTTTACCTTAACCATCGCCAAAATTTTATACAAACTATGTAAAATCCTTATAAATTTGAATATTTTAACAAAACTATCGCCAAACATTTATAGTTTTCATATGAAGGATTAGTAATATTCGCCAAGGTTTCTACATCTAAAAATAAATTTCCATCCTTAAAATCATCCCTGATGAGGAGATGGGGAAAGGTACCCATCTCTAAGGCTTCCAGACCTGAACACGAGTTGGGGATTCGGACCCACGCAGCTTTGCTGAGGAAGGAAAGAAAGGAAGTAATTCGGGGGATAGAGGCAGATCTGCAAGAAAGAAGAGTGGAGAAAATGATCTCCAGAAGGGAAGAGAGCGTTTTTCAACTCTGGAGTTGAGAGGAAAAACTAAGAAGAAAGCTCATTCTGGATGAAATAATCCATGGGCAGGGTCTTCACTACAAGATGATAAACGAGGTCGACAAGTGACTATGGAAGTACTCATGCAGACCTCCTTGTTTGGTATCGAGAAAAACCAGTTTCCAAGATCCTGTGGGAGGAGGAGAGTAACCTTCGTCCCTGACTGTCATTGAGAAAGGAGAAAGAGACTCTCTTAGAGCATCATGGTCTAGCTTGGGGGTGGCCAACGGTAAATCCTTCAGGAGTGGTTGTGCCTATGGGTAGGTGGAAACAAGCACCCCTTTCAGCAGTCGCTTCACGGTTTCCAGTTTTTGATAAGTATCTTCGTACTTCGTGTAATAAAATGAATGTTATGATTGAATGTCTGTGTTTATGGTTAATTTTTACAGTGTTTGAATATTTATTAGAAGTTCTCATTTTCTTCTGTAAACTGCTATATTTACATGGTCTTATGTTTGCCCCAGTTTAACAGTTAGAAATCTATGGGACGTAAGCCTGTAAGTAAGTCTAAGTATAGGCTAGGGTTTCTTCACTGGCTGGAGATTTCCTAAGGGGACTTTTCCCCAAGATGGACTTTGTAGTGCAAGAGTTGGCATGGGTTTAGCTAGATAATTTCGGTGTTGTTGATTGTAAATTCTAACCTTGTACAATATCTACTGCAAACAAATATTCAGAAAAAGAACAGAAAAGATACAATGGAAAATACAAACATTACACAGATACTTTTTCCCTGGAAACCCAAACTGGGAAAACCAGCATATTCTATATTCATTCATTGTGTTACAATGTTTACAATACAAAACACATATAGGAGCCAGCGGCATCCAAAACCCTAACCCAATGACCTGGATTAGTCCAAAACCCTAATTCCTTAACCTGAAATAGAAAACCATCGGCAAAAAGAAACCATGTGATGAAAAACCACCTAAATATAATGTGGTCCCAAAAAATGCGGTCCCCTGCACCCCTCGAGGGGGGGCCTAGCGCCCCCCCCCTTTAACCCCCCTGTGCGCCCCGTGCATATGCTCAAACACTACTACTCGTGAAAATAATATAACACGTACCCAACAACAACCTCTAGAATTCCCTTTGCAGGAACTACAAGTTCAAACCTTGTGGAAGGAGGATGCCTCCTTCAGATCTTTCACCTGCATGACCGAGGGCTCATTCCCATGTCCTTAACCCATTTACGGCTAAAGGAATTAGTGTGTATCCCACAAGATTTTCCAAAGGACCCATGTGACCAAGGTCTGGAAACCCAACGCTAGGCCTGAAAGAAGTTAAGCCTCGAAGTGTTAAGATCTGTAGACCTAAGGACCTATAACTCCGACCTAGGTGATCGAGGCTATGACCTCGCTCAATTTCTTCAGGTGCTAACCTCCTATCGAGGATCGATGGTTGTGATTGAAATTACATAAAGATATAGGATCAGGGACGATTGTGGAGTCCCAACTAGCACATTGTTTATCTCCTTTCCCGAGTTCCACAATAGAAATTGCTCGCCTGTGGTGGAATTGATGCCAACCGTTGATCCTGATAAATCTACAGATCAACGGTCTAGGAGGATTACAGAGGTTAAACCCACCCGAATTTTATTTATGCCCTTGATATCCGCAACTTCTCTCCACCGTAGATCTTACTGTGGAGAGGGTATAAACCCCCTCGAACGTCGAAGGCATGAATTAACATAAGCCATAGATTCATGGATCTACATGAACACACCTCGATCGTGGGATCTAATAGGTATTGGGAGACAGATGGTGGGGAATTTGGAATTCAAAAATCTGAGAGGTTTGGCAAGTAAGTGAAGCTAGGAATCCTCAGAGGCGGTCAGTCTCGCATTGATGTGGCACACCAACGTCACATAGGGTGACGTGGACCACTGTCTTGTATGCCAAGTGTCACCCTGATTTGTGTTTCTCATAGACCCTAAATTCCATTAGAAAGTGACATGTGTCACCTCCTGACGAGGGCCCGTGTCACCCCTGGCCTCTGTTGTATGTCATCCCCCTAGCGTATGAGTGCTCGACCAAAGGTTGGTGGAGTACCTGAGACTTCGGGAGTTATGAACTCTAGAAGGAAGTATGGTTCAAGGCAAGGGAACCTCTGAACGACAAAGTTATGAAGAGATAGGAGCCATAGATCCGAGGACCCTTAGGGATCTCCCTTGACCGTTGGATCTACATTGTATTCGACACTTCGGTGAATTCCTACTCCGGGAGACAAGGAGTGTGCAACGGGTAAAATCCCCAAATGTCGGAGCTGCGAATAAATGTGAACCATATATATAGAGACCCTTCGGGATCTCCCCTGACCGTTAGATCTAGAATGTATTTGGTACTTCGACGAAGTCCTACTCTGGGAGACAAGGAGTGTGGAGCGGGTAAACTCCCCGAATGTCGGAGCTATGAATAAACGTGAACCGTAGATATAGAGACCCTTTGGGATCTCTCCTAACCGTTATATCTTGACCATGGTCAGTTCAACGTTGACCACTCTGGGAGCAAGGAGGAAGTCACCCCACAATTCCTCGAACAACGAAGTCATGAAGGGACGGAGGCCGTAGATCTAAAGGTTACGTGGGCACACCATGACCGTAAAAGTGAGGGACTTGGAAGGCGATCAGTCCGAGGTGATGTGGTATGCTGACATCACCAGGGTGACGTGGAACCACATTTGACATGCCATGTGTAACCTGTATTCGTATGTTTCACAAACCCTATAGGCCCATTAACATGTGACACATGTCACCCACTAAAGGGGCCACGTTTCATTCCCCCCTTGGCATGTGTTCGCTTGGCTTATTGGCGGGTGGAGTAGTCATGGCCCACCTGTCCTTACCTCTGCATTTAATACATTACCTCGTTCAAGGAGAACCCTTCGGGAGTCCGAGACTTAGGGACTCTAGAGGTTTGGGGTGCAGTGTCACAAATAGACCGAAAGACTCGAAGGCCGGAGCCACGTGGTGATATTTCGGGCTCCTTCGGAGTTTGATATTTCGAGACTCTGGGCAACGTATGCGCATAAAGAAAAAGGGGCATTTAGAGTTGAATGTTGAACTCCCCTCTAGCCTGT
The DNA here is from genome assembly GCA_010110895.2 of Picea sitchensis. Classification (NCBI taxonomy): domain Eukaryota; kingdom Viridiplantae; phylum Streptophyta; class Pinopsida; order Pinales; family Pinaceae; genus Picea; species Picea sitchensis. Next base: position 17,861 of record SNQJ01S0124301.1, on the reverse strand, counting down.
GTGTTAAATAAGGAACAAGCCCCACCATTGGATTTGATGGTGGATGGACTTCCACTATAGATGTAGAAATCTGGAGATAGTATGAATGAGATGGACCCACGCGGTCCTTGACTAATGATTCCCAAAGAGCTTCGGGAGGCAATAACTTGTAGTCCATGACTCAAATTTCAATATGGTGGCAACCGAAAGAAATCTTGTGGCAAGCAAAAGCCAAGGGAGATCTCGGAATTAGGACTTCAAATAGTTAAGGAAAACGAAATTATGATGCGCCATCCCTTAAAAGAGTATTTAGGGGTCAGGTGTGTTACACTATGAAATGTTTTGTTGAGTGTTGTTGCATTTGGAGCTTTTCTTAGTGAAAGCTCGCCCCACCTTAAGAGTTAAGTGAACATTAATTTATTTGTTCTGATTATCATGATACAAGGTTATATTTCACACATTTCATTTATTTATCACTTTTATATGGTTTCTGAATTCATATTCTCTATATATCTGGTTTATGTTTGAAGTCTAAACGTTAAGGAACACTACATGGTTTATGGAAATTTTTGAAGAACTACAATAGGTAAAATCCTTTTCAAGGAAATTTCCTATCATGGTTTACTGACAACCTCCATAGAGTTTAGAAATGTACAACTTACATTGAGAAAATTAGTCATACAGGATATGTAGGTTGAATTTGGTACAACAATTTTTTCCAATAGAAAAATGTCTCAAAATTATATAAGGTATAATTTTTTTTACAATACGGTATCGATTTCGCACAATACAGAGAAGGATCAGGCAAATGAAAGTTTGGGTTGTGCTGAATACAAAGGAGACTAAAGAGTTTTTCACACAAAAACTACAACAATCAACTGAAAAAAGGGTTGGAAATCAACGGATAGGAAACTATGCTCTCCTCAAAACCACCTATTTACTCACCAGGCTTCTCGGTCAGCTCAAGCTTCAAAGATATTAATATGCGTAGGAAGGATTTCTTCCCCATTGTCCCAATGATAAACAGATAGTATACCTTTAGGTTCCTTTAGCGCCCTCTTTGACAATAAGTCTTCCTCTTTATTGTGTTCCCTGTAAATTTGTTGGAAACTAATATCTTTAAAATTACTTTCTAGTTCCTTTGTTTTTATTTTCCAGCCTTCGATATTCACCGCTTGGATCTGTCCCGTTTGATTTATCCAATCAATAATAACTTTCGAATCCCCCAGGATTTGAATTTTTTCAATCACCCAAAGTGAAGCCAAAGTGAGAGTCGCCCATAATCCCATGAGCTTTGCCTTAGTGTTGGTAACCTCTCCGTAATTAATGTACCATTTGGTAACCCTCAAAGAACATGTCTTGAAAAAAACACCTGTTGCACAACACTCCCCAGTTGAAAGGGTCACTCCATCGAAACAAGCAAAAGTAAATCCCTCAGTGTGAGTAATATCACACACTCTATTTGGGATAGGATTTATAATAGTTGGTTTCCAAGAGAAGGTAATTGATATCCTATGCACCACTGAGAGGTGAGAGGGAGTGAGTTCCTCAAAGAAAAACTTATTCCTCTCAATCCAAATGTGCCAACAAACAATGGCGGCCAAGCTTACTGGAGAAGATTTTTCCATTGTCCACTCATTTAAATAGTCTGAGACCGTTGTGCCAACCCACTAGATTTTTAAATGATAGATTTCATACAAACGGTGCCACACTACCTTTGTGAAAGAGCAGTGGATTAATAGATCACTGACATTATCAGAGTTGCAGTTGCAAATCTTGCAAACCCCCGGGCCTTCCCAACCTTTCCTTTGAAGCGCTTCCCAGGTAAGGATTTTATCAAAAGCTGCCAACCACACAAACATTTTAATTTTGAGTTGTATTGGCCACTTCCACAGTTTATGAACCCAAGCTTTGTCACACTGAAAATCAAGAGGGTTTATAAGTGCCTGATAGAGATTTTTTGTTGTAATAACCCTTGACACATCCCCCCCTACCCACACCAGGGTATTTGCACCAATTCTAAGAGTTAAACCTGTGCCCCTTAATGCATTGATGAATCGATCCCATTATGTAGCATCTTGACAAATGAGACCCAAGGAAACACTGGTATGCCACCGGTCGGGAGAGGGAGATCCACTGTCAGTATCTCTCTCCTGAGCTAGGACTGTTATGTGTTTATTGAACAGGTGAGATCATAGAGAGTATGAGAGTAGCGAACTGTCCTCCAACCCAGTGATTTTATCCCTGCCTAATGAAATCGAGTTTCCAGAAATAGGGCTCCAACGAAGCCAGTGCAATAACATGAATAGAATTTCTTGGTCAAGCCACTCCAAAAGCTTGACGTCCTCTGCTTTTGGTGGGCTGACTTATGGAGCCAGTAGACCACCGAAGTATCCCCCGTGTATTTATCTAAAAGAATTATGTGCCAAATGCTATCGATAGTGAGCGCCCTCCAAAATGTGTTTGCCAATAAAGCAGAGTTGAAAGTAACGAGGTTTCTGAGCCCCCATCCCCCACACCATTTTGGTCTTGCCAGAAGATCCCATCTACAGAGATGGAAGTGATGCGTTGCCTTCTGTCCACTCCACAAGAACGCAAACATTGAACTGTTGGATTCGAGTTAAAACAGATTTAGGAATCACCTCCATAGACATCCAGAAGATCGATTGACTCTCCAGTACTGTTTTGACCAGGATTAATCTACCTCTGATCGATAGCCATTGATTACACCAAAGCCCAATTTTCTTTTCGATCTTTGCCACCAACCAACCCCAATATTCAACTTTTGCAACTCCCGGCTTTAGATAGTAGCCTAAGTACTTGAAACCAAAGTTTAAATCAGCAAAGGTAAACAGTAAGATGGCTTTTAATTGATTAAGCTCCAGATCCTCAAGCCCCCAGTTGTGGACTGTAGTTTTTGAAGAATTTATGCAGAGACCTGAAACAAAACAATAAGCTTGAAGAATGTCTAATATCCATCTCCACACCAACGGATATGCCTTGGACATTACAAGAACATCATCAACAAACATTAAATGGATAATTTTCAAATGCTTTCTTACATTTATACCAGAAATACTATGATCGTCGCTGCCTCCGGATAACATCAGGTTGAGCCCTTCCATAATCAAAATGAATAGATATGGGGATAATGGGCATCCCTGACGAAGCCCCTTCCAACTCTTGAAGTAATCCGTCGCCTATTCATTGATCAAAACTACAAAACTGGCACTAGTTACGCAACACATTATCCAATCTGTTAGCTTAACCTCGAAGCCTACTATGAGTAATATCATCCTTAAGTACTCCCAGTCTATGTTGTCATAGGCTTTTTTGAGATCTAATTTCAAAACCAAAGATTTGATATTCTTTTTTTTTATGCTGTGGAGGGTTTCATGGGCCGAACCAATAGCGTCTTGAATCCTTCTACCCTTCGGGAACCCCAGTTGCTCTGAAGATAGACACTTTGACAGAATCGGCTTCATCTGATTTGCAAGGATTTTTGAGATCACCTTATAAATGAGATTACATAAGGAGATTGGTCGATAGTCATCAAAGGAGACCGACTTGTTTACCTTTGGAATAAGGGCCATAAAAGTGGAATTAAGACCTCCACAAAGTTGGCCTTTTCTCCTCGAGTCCTCCACCATCTTGAGAAGATCATCTCCCACAAGATCAAAGAAAAAGATAAAGAACTCAGTTGTCCACCCATTAGGTCCTGGGCTTCTTTCTTTTTTAAAATTTTCTAGAACAGATTTTATTTCCTCCAAAGTAACAGGTTTAAAGAGAATTTCAGCTTCATCCTCATTCACCATCCTAGGATAAAGGCTGGAAATCCTAACTAGCTCAGAGTAGTTAGTTCTATCTTTTGCTTTAATTTTTTTTTTTNCAACCTCCTCTTTAATCGCCTTCTGCCCGATTAGTTTGTCTCCATTGCCCAATATTAATTCCCACACATGATTCTGGTTCATGTTGAAGCTTGCCATTTTGTGAAAGAATTTAGTATTAGAGTCTCCAATTTTTATCCAAGTAACCCTGCTACGAATTCTCCAAGCCTCCTCCTCCCCGCAAAGAAAATTGTTCATGGTTGTTTCCAGCACACACAAATACCTATCATCCTCCAAAGATAAGGGACCCTCAACTGTTTTAAATAAAAGTTGCTTGATTTTCAATTCCCAGTTTTCCAATAATAATCTTGCATGTGCCTTTACTTCTTTTATCCAAAATTTTGTTTGAATCTTGACTTCTTTGAGTTTCTAAACCAGTCGCAGTTGTTTATTACCCTCCACCAGGAATTGAGGGTCCTTCCGTATTAAATGGACCAGATTTTCAAATTCAGACTCCTGCAGCCAATGTGCATTAAACTTGAATGGAAATGCCTTGTACAAGGGAGATTTCTCCAATTGAATAAGTATAGGAGTGTGATCTGAGATGTAGGGATATTCCACCCAAGATCTTGAAAGGCCCACAGTGGACAAGGTACCTTCAGATACTAAGCATCTATCGAGCCTTCTAGCAATAGCATGTTGACCAACGCAACTGTTGCGCCATGTAGGGACCAACTTGGTCGGCTTAAGATCGACCAGCTTCAAGGAAGTGAGTAAGTCTCTAAAAAAAACCTCATTTTAACCAGGAACAAAGGAACCACCCCAGTTTTCGTCCGAGGACAAGATGAAGTTCAAGTCACCGACAATGATGAGATTCGAGGTAGAAAGGATATCGTTGTTTGCTACTGAACTCCAGAAGAGATTATGATCTTTACACGGCCCATAAATATTTAGGAGTGCCAAATCCTTTTTGGATGAATTTGGTACAACTTGGTGCATAAAAGAGGTGAGAAGAAAATGCCAAAGGTTTTAAAAGATTATGTATTAATGATAGTAGACAAATTACAAAAATAGCTCATGAGTGTAGGTTATAAGCAAGGCCTTTACATATACCTTAGGTTAAAAACAAGGCATTTACACATATGTTTAAAGTTGGGAAATAATGTGTTAATAAATTAGAGAAGTTGTGAGAGGATAAGGCTTTTGGTGAGTAGACATCACACTTACTAATGTTATTGAACTCATTTCCTTATACGAAAATTGATTTGTGGTTTATAAAATCAACGTAGATCCATATTAACCATTGATCTATCAAGCATCGAGAGGGATTGAATGTCATGGGGAATAACTTTTTTGATCATTTATAATGGATTTGGGTTGGGAGTACTCTCTCTTTTTTTTTGTCTCACTATATAGTAGTTTTTATTTGTATCTATATTTGGATAACATGTAGTATTACTGTTATTATTTGTTATAATTTATTTTTTCAAGCTGACATATGATGATGTACGTTGTAAATACATTACCCACGTGGCAACAACTCTATCATACTAGGTTGTAAATGCACATTGCTTCTCTCGAAGCAATTGTTTTTATTATATGTTTCAACTATGAGAACCTTGGTTTGGTGTTAAATAGAATGACCACATACCATCAATCGTCAAAAAGATCTTGATTCCCAAATCATTGAATTTGTAAGTTGTCATTATAAAGTTTTTTTTAACATATATGTTATTTGATTTTCAATACGTAATAAACTTATGGGTGGGTCTTTGATTTTCCAATACTTAATGAATTGTTGATATTTATTTTGACAGAAACAATTATATGACAAGCATGCACAAGACTATAAAATAAAATGATGCAAGAAATGCATTGGCTAGATTTCCTTTCTTGAATAGACAAAGAGGTAAGCCAATGTACAAGTGTATCATTTCAACAGAAAATTTATAGTCTCTTTGTTAAGTTGTCATAGACTTTAAAAACATTGAATGTCATATGATGATTCTCTTTAGACAATTTGCTAGATTTAGTGAGAGTTGCATGCAAAAGGAAGGTACCCTTCGCACTAGATTTCCTTTAATATTGCATAGTTATTAATTTTTATATAAACAAGTATGCATGCTTGCTTGTTTTGGAGATACATAATTGTATTATTTTAGATTGCGAATCCCTAGATAATCACAAAATTTAAGACCACATTCTTATGAGTTGACATCCTTATTTATTAATGAGGTGTTGTCATTATCCATTGATAAGTTGTCACTAAGATTTAGATCTGGATGTGGTCAAATCTATGTACTATATATTGACATCATGAGATGAATGCATATGTTGAAAATGACTTAAATACTTTTCTTCCAAGTTCTTGTCTTGTGTCTTGCTTGTTCTATTTCTTAACATGGTATTAGAGCTTCTTGTATCAACTTTTTGTAATAAAAAAAAATCAATTTGTAGTGGTAGTTGTGTCCTAAACCTGTTCTGAAATTTGAATAAAGGGGTCTAAGGTACACATTGTACTTGTGCGATTTTAAATGTGTGATACTCTATTCTGTATCTATTTTGACACTTAATTACAATTTGTCACAACACACATGGTGAAACAATGCATAATGACTTGATAAAAGTGAGATATAAAATTAAACATCTACAAAGCAGTGTGTAATCTCATGTAAGAGGACAAAGAGTTGTTTATTCCTCATTTTCACTATAAATAAAATAAAATAAATTCAATGGTCATACCCATATATGGTTGATGTAAAGTATGTTTCAATTGATCCAGTCTTAAATTCAAGTGTCTTTTGAATCAATATTTTGTTGTCTTATTGAAATTGAAGCATAAGGTTCAAGTTGGACCAAGTCATTGATTTGTTCAAAGAGAGGAATTACAAGAAGATCTATTGTAAATGGCCCTACTTGAAATTTGAATAAGGAGGTCAAGAGAGTCAAAAAGTTAAATCATTGTGAAAATCACAAGTTGGGGTGCGTTCTCGATAGTACTTGACACCTTAAGTGTGACAACAATCAAGTAAGCAATACAAATTAGTGCATTTTGGCATTTTATTTGTTCTGTGATGTGAGTCATTTTATTCATTGGAAAAGGGTTTTGATATCACAATGGTATATCCTCTGTGAATTTGTATGGATATCCCGGTTGTTTATGGCGGCATAGTGTAGTGTATAGTTGTGTATGAGTTGTAAAAGTGACCATGCAATAGATTGTTGAGGTTTTTCATTTTGAGATTGGTGAGGCTTTGAGATTTTGAGACAATAGATTGTTGAGGTTTTGCGTTTTGAGATTGGTGAGGCTTTGAGATTTTGAGATTGGCGAGGCTTTGAGATTGTTGAGGTGCATGTCTCGATAGACTTGGATGAATAGGTTAATGGACTTGGATGAAATCTAGAGATGGTGTAGAACATAGTTTTAGGTGGAATTTGTGGTTGTTTGGACTTTTGGCCATGAGAAAACACACCTTTGTAGTGGGTTTCACACATGAGAGAGCATAGAAAATGAAGTGGAAGAGGAGGCATTGCGGTGCTAAGGGACTTGTCTAGTTCGTAGGGAATGTTGTGACGGTATCAATTAAGACAAATGGACATACTAGGCAACAAAGGTTTCCACCCTCTCCTTTCCATTGATAGCTATGTGGCACATATAACTTGGTCCATTGGAGGGAGACAGATAATGGTCCATTGGAGTGAGAGAGTCCTAAGCATGTTGATGACCTTGGGCCAGTTTGCAAAGTTAGCAGTGTTGGCTTGGTGGTTGGCTCGTTAAGTAGAATTGGAGTTGGTGGAGGAAGATGGTTGCATCGATGAGTCGTGTCATGGCTCGGGAGTATAATAAGAGTTGGTTGGGCCAAGTGTGGTTATCATATATATTGAGGAGAATTTGGTCATTTGGAGATCATAAAGAAGTTGATGGAAAACTAAATTTAAGTTCTAGACAAAGTTAAGTTGTAAATTATTACTTAGTAGGTAATTAAGTGTATAAGTGTTTTAGGACTTTGCAATGCAATAAAAATTGGTGTAGTAGAATGCTTTGGAATGCAGATAGAACCTACCTAGAGATGTCTTCGTAAGTTCATTATATTACAATTTAGAATATAATTACTTCAAAATCTTCATCTCGTTAATTCTCAAACGTCTCCATCGATGGCGCTTCAATTTCAAATACGGGTGGCCAAAGAATTGTAGGTATAAAAATATGTCAATTGAAGCTGGAATAGCTCAGTTGGTTAGAGCGTGTGGCTGTTAACCACGAGGTCGGAGGTTCAAGCCCTCCTTCTAGCGATGCTGCAATTTAACAGTTGTGAAAAAATCAGTTTAATTAAGCTCTTTTGCTCTTTAACTAACAGTTGGGAAAAACTCAGTTTAATCAAGCTCGTTTTGACTTCAGATGACTACACAGAATTTTAGGGTTAAAGGATTGAGAGTCTGGATGTCGAAAAGCCACCCGAGCCAGAAGGCAGTGCCGTCAATATGGCGACCTATAATACTACACAGGATTTTGAAAGGATCACGGAGACTGAAAGAATTGGGAGTTTGGATGTGGAAAAGCTACTGGAGCCAGGTACTGCGCAGAGCAATTTGGAAAAGAATCTGGAGGATACAAGGCTGGAAAAAAACTGAAATATTTGCAGAGAAATAAGAGTACAAACATCTCAATGCCATCAATATGGCTACCATTACTACACAGAATTTTGAAAGGATTGAGAGTCTGGATGTGGAAAAGGTACTGGAGCCAGAAGGCACTGCACAGAGCAAACTGGAAAATAATCTGGAGGATAAAAGGAAGGAAAGGAACTTGAAATATTTGCGGAGGAATAAGAGTACTCAATGCCTTCAATATGGCGACCATTACTAATGTTGACAAACCTTGTAGTGGATGCCATTAAATCCGAAGTGTCTTCGGGATTCTAATAATGAAGATGAGATTACGATCACTTCCAAGGGTCATGGGCATGTTTTAAGGGTACAGATTACTGGATATGGGGAAAAGAGACAGAACATGGCACAAGTAAGAGTACAGATTACTGAAGAAAACCATGAAGTTGTAGCGCTTAGAGATCCAAACCATACGAATAAAATTCATGACGCCTATAAAACTAGAGACATCTTCACAAAGTCATCCTCAAGATGGGAAGAACAGACAGAACATGGCACAAGTAAGAGTACAGATTACTGAAGAAAACCATGAAGTTCTAGCTCTTAGAGATCCAAACCATACAGAGTACAGATTCGTGACGCCCATTCATACAGTTCCACACATACCATCAAAAGAGCATATGGATTCGCCCCGTAGGAATAGAGAACGAATTTGAAGTTGAAAGACCTTTGGATTGCTTGGAATGGAAACGAAATTGCTGTATATAAGGACTTAAAATAGTCCAAAGTTAGCGTAGTTGATAGAACATTTATCTCATCTATTGGGTTGCAACTAGCAAATGCTGAGGTTCAGGAATGGCAGAAAAATAATAAACAACAGCCAAAGCAAGAATGCTCCTTAGAGGCCTCCCAAAGAGCCAAAAGAGTCGAATATCGTGATTCATTTTGGAACAGATTAATAAACAGGAGTTTTTTTAGGCTATGAAGGATGGCAAGGGATGCCTAGTTCATTGGATGAAAAGCATGGAAATAAGTTGAAGCAACTGTTCAGCAAGGAATCCATAACATTGGAGAGCTGATAGAAATAGGAATCCAGAGCATTGGAGAGCTGGTGAAAATAATATTGAAACTTCACCCTAACCGATATCTTTAACTGGAAAGGAAATGAAAATGGACAGGGCACATCAGTTCAACAAATACATGCTATTGTTCACCAGTTATCCACAAAAAATTACCAGTTTTGCACTCCCACTACTAGAACATTCATTCTAGACAGATCAGATTGTCAGTAGAAAAATTTATTGACTGATAGGACTCCATCAATCTATGTACATATTGAATGTTGCTTCATCTAAAACTACTGACTCCGTGAAATGAAACTTGAGGTTGACAATTAAAAACCCACTTTTACCAAAATTGGTCACAATGAAACTTGATATTGAAAATTGAAATGAAAGAAGGGTGACACAGGTTCAACTTCAGAAATATAACGATATTACCCTCATACCCAAAAAGCAAACAGAGTAATCAATTACCATCATTTTTGTGTGTGTGCTAACACTCGCAATCTAAACTCACATAACCCCGGCCTAAATAACCAAACCCTGAATAGAAGCAGCTCATAAATACATAAATCTTGTTTTGACAGTTTGCAGAAACTCAGTTCATTTAAACTTATACCATCATTTTCGTGTGTGCTAACACTACAGTAAAACACAAATTCCTTCCTGGCAAACTAATCTCATAAAACCCAGTTTAAAGACTAAAACCCGACACAGTGGCAGCCCATAAATATATAAAATATTAGTTTGACAGTTGCATAAGCTCAGCCCAATCAAATTTATATTTAACTGAAGTTTATATTTTGACAGTTGGCATAAACACAGTTGGTCGATAATTTAGCAGAGCGTTTGGATATATTGGAGAATGTTTAATAGAAAATACTAAGAACAATTAGCCAATCACAACAGTGTTGTCAAGGTGGAGATTGTTGGAAACATGTCAACGAATTTCCTCATGCTTTTACATGCAGATGTACATACACATGCGTATGCATGCAATCTTATGAATTGTTCGTGTAACTATGTGATCTACTCATGATCAATATGTGTAACTAAGTGATAGATGTTATATATACGAGCATACCCATGGAGGTAGAATACAATGCGAGCTAGAGAGCAGCGAGTGTGTGAGGAGAGGATGATTGTATGCCTTTGAAGGCTATTGTAGTTCTCCCTTGAATAACAGAAGACCGATAATAATTGCCCGTGGTTTTTTCCTGATTTGGGTTTCCACATAAATCACTGTGTCAAGTGTATCATTGATGTGCTTGGTTTTATGCGTGTTTGATCTTGCTTAGTTTATGCTATGTTATATTTGCTTTGTTTTGCTTCCGTTGCCTAACAAGTGGTATCAGAGCTCAGAGTTGAAGTAGCAGAGAGCGAAGGAGGAAAGAATCTGGTCGTTGGACCGGAGAGCCAAGAACGGGTTTTATTACATCGTCGCGGGTCATCCTTGTGGGGCAGTTCGACGATAGCACGCACATTTCCAAAAAGTTAGGAATCGTCGCAGGCCGTACACAACACACAGTGTGACGTCGTCGCAGGCCATACACTGTATACAATGCGACATCGTCGCAGGCCATACACTGTATGCAATGTGACATCGTCGCAAACGCATAATAATACACGGTGCGATTATTTGGGTGCAAGTCGTCGTAGACTATCCATTGGCAAGGTGCGACGATTAGGAATCATCGCAGGTGGTCCTCATACAAGGGTACGACGATCATAAAAAAAAAAAAAAAAAAATTAAAGGTTTTTTAAGATGGTATGAAGGGTTTCTTGTTATGTGACATGGCATAAGATTTAATGTTTTTTTAATCAAACAAGTGGGTGAGGTGGAGTATAATTTCGAACCATTATTTAAAGAGGGAGTGGATGTTTTTAAAAAAAGTGAACTCTTTATAAAAAGTGAGGTTAGTAAAAGGGTTTTGTAGGTATAAAATATTGTTTTTTGAAAACCTTTTTTTTATTAAACGTTTTTGGGTTTTATACCATTATTCCTTCACATTTAAAAGGGTTTGGTTTTTACAAGTAGTGGTTTTGGACGGTAGTTTCTGTTAATGGCGAAAGTGCAGAGTTTCAAGTTTGAGATTGAGAAGTTCAGTGGTAAGAATAGCTTTGCGCTATGGAAGATCAAGATGCGAGATCTCCTTGTGCAACAAGGATTGCAAAAATCCTTGGTTGGAAGGTCAAAGAAATCGACAAGCATGACAGACAAGGACTGGGAGGATCTAGATGCAAGAGCCCTCAGTACTATTCACTTGTGTCTAACAGATGAGGTATTGTTTAACATCGTTGAAGAGACGACAACGACAGGTTTGTGGACCAACCTGGAGAGTTTGTATATGATAAAGAACTTGTCAAACAAAATCTTCTTAAAGAGGCAGTTGTACAGCTTGTGAATGAAAGAAGGTACGAAAATTACTGATCACTTGAATGTTTTCAATACTTTGATTTCTCAATTAACTGCTATGGAAGTAAAGTTTGATGATGAGGACAAGGCTACTATGCTACTGTGTTCGTTTCCTGAGTCTTGGGATCATATGGTCACAACTGTGTGGTTTAACACAACAGATGCCATTGATTATGACACTATTGTGGGAGCTTTGTTGTGTGAGGAAATGAGGAAGAAATCCAATAAGGAAAACTCTAAAACAGAAGCAATGGTGGTCAGAGGACGATTTACAAAAAGAGGGAAAATTCAGAGGGGTACATCAAGGTCTAAATAAAAGGGCAAGAAGAGTAAGCATAAATGTTGGTTCTGTGGAAAATCTAGGCATCTCAAAAATGATTGTTGGAAAAGACACAATGCAGCTAAGGAGGACTCCACAAAAGAAGAAAAGGAAGCTAATGTAGTCGAAACAAGTTCAGGTGTGGTTGATGAGGTATTGTCTACTTGTGATGTTTCACATCAACATTAGCATTGGTTGTTAGATTCTGGTTCGTCCAGCCACATGTGTCTTCATAGAAATTGGTTCTCAACTTACCAATCTATTGATGATGGTGTTGCTTTTATGCGAAATGATTTTTGTTGTAAAATTGTTGGAGTTGGCAGCGCCCAGATTAGAATGCATGATGGTTCTGTAAGAACATTAAAATATGTAAGACATGTACCCGAACTAAGAAAGAACTTGATATCTTTGGGAGTTCTAGATTCTGCTGGTTACAGGTGTACAGCTCAAGGTGGAGTATTGAAGGTGTCCAAAGGCATCTTAGTAGTCATGAAGGAAAAGAGGACCAGGAACCTTTATTAGCTTGAAGGAAGGACATAAGTAAATCAAGCAGTTGTCGCATCTGAAGATGCAAGTGACTCTGTTCGTTTATGGCATCAGCGTTTGGGTCATATGAGCAAGAAAGGGCTTAAGGTACTGGTTGATCGTAAGTCACTTCCAAGTTTGAAGTTTCTGAATTTGAATTTCTGCAAGTATTATGTTTTTGGAAAACACTGTAGACAAAATTTTAAAGCAGGAAGGCATATAAGAAAAGGTATCCTTGACTACATTCATTCAGATGTTTGGGGACCATTACAGTTTCTTTTGGAGGATCGTCATATTATGTGACATTTATAGATGATTACTCTAGAAAGGTTTGGGTCTATTTACTTAAAAGAAAAGCTAATGTATTTATTACTTTTAAGCAATTCAGATCTTTGGTTGAAAAGAGCACTGATAGGTCAATCAAGTGTTTAAGGACAGATAATGGAGGTGAGTTCACATCTATGGAATTTGAGAACTATTGCAAGGAAGATGAGATTGAAAGACATAAGACAACGGTTTATACTCCTCAGCAGAATGGTGTTGTTGAACACATGAATAGGACTCTTCTAGAAAGAGCAAGGAGCATGCTTAGTAATTCCAAGATGCAACAGGAATTGTGGGTAGAAGAAGTTCTTACATCATGTTATATGATAAATCGGTCACCATCAACTGTAATAAATTGTAAGATTCCAGAAGAGGTATGGACAGGCCATTTGTGTGATTTTTCAAATCTGAGAATATTTGGTTGTGATGCTTATGCTCTTATTTCTAAAGATCAATGTTCTAAGTTAGATCCGAGATCAAAGAAATATGTCTTTGTTGGTTTGGTGATGGAATTAAGGGGTACATATTGTGAGATCCTATTGCCCACAAACTCATCATTAGCAGAGATGTAGTATTTGATGAATCCTCACTCTTAAAATCATAATTGGTAGATGTTGAAGTGAGACAAGAACATGTACCACAAATTTAGAAAATTCAGTTGGAAACTCAACCATCTTCAGACAGGAAGGAGCATGGAGAAGTTACAGAAGAAGAAGAATATGATGAAGATGCAGAAAATATCAAGGAAACTGAGGATATGCCTCAACCATCTCTGAGGAGATATTCACAGGTCAGGAATCCTCCTGCAAGGTATGACGATTATGTTTCATCTGTGGCTTTGGTTTCTATTGATGGAGAACCTAGTTGTTTTCAGGAAGCAATTAAGGTATCTGAAAGTGCTCAATGGAAGAAATCTATGAAAGAAGAAATGGATGCCTTAGAGAGGAATAAACATGAGACCTGGTAGAAATTCCAAAGGACAGGAAGGTTGTTGGCTACAAGTAGGTCTACAAACTGAAAACGGGTGTTGATGATAAATTCGAAAGGTATAAAGAAAGACTGGTAGAAAAAGGGTATTCTCAAAAGGAAGGTATTGATTTTCATGAGATCTTTTCACCAATTGTGAAGCTTGTTTCAGTTCGTGTTCTGTTAGCACTAGTTGCTTTACTTGATCTTGAGTTAGAGCAGCTAGATGTTAAAACAACGTTTCTACATGGAGATTGAGATGAGGATATATATATGGAACAACCAGAAGGGTTTGTTCAGGATCACAATAAGAGGTTTGTTTGCAAACTCAAGAAGTCATTGTATCGCTTGAGATAGTCTCCCAGGCAATGCTACAAGAATTTTGATTCCTTCATGGTGAGCCTAAATTTTACAAGAAGTGAATACGATCATTGTGTTTACTTTAAAAGGTTGGAAAATGACATGTTCATTATTTTGGTGTTATATGTTGACAATATGTTTGTGGCAAGCAAAAGCATGGTCGAAATCAACAGGGTAAAGGCTCAGTTGGATAGGGCAATTGATATGAAGGATCTAGGAGCAACAAAACAAATCTTAGGCATGGAGATACATAGAGACATGAAAAATGGTAAGTTGTGGTTATCACAATAGAAGTATGTGGAGAGGATACTTATGAGATTCGGTATGAATAATGTGAAACCCATACAGATCCCTTTGGCTTCCCATTTTAAGCTTTCTTCAGGTTTATGTCCTAGTAATGACAAAGAAAAGGATTATATGTCTCGTGTACCATATGATAATGCAGTGGGAAGTTTGATGTATGCGATGGTGAGTACTAGCCCAGATATTTCACATGTAGTTGGTGTTGTTAGTGGATACATGGAAAATCCAGGAAAAGAGCATTGGGAAGAAGTGAAATGGGTGCTTCGATATCTTAGAGGCATAAGTAGTTATTCTATCACCTATGATGGTTCTGAAGATTCAGTTTGCGGTTATGTAGATTCAGATTTTGCAGGTGACTTGGACAAAAGGAGATCCACGTCAGGATATGTCTTTACTCTTACAGGAGGACCTATTAGTTAGATGTCAAAGATTCAAAATGAAGTCGCTTTATCCACTACAGAGGCAGAGTATATGGCTGCTTCACATGCATGCAAGGAGGTAATTTGGTTACAGGGTTTATTGGGTGAGTTTGGAAGGATGCAGGACAAAGTGAAAGTATTTTGTGATAGTCAAAGTGCTATTCATTTGGATAGAAATCCTACTTATCACAATAAGACGAATCATATTTCAGTCAAGTACCATTTTGTAAGACAGGTTGTTGATGAAGGTGGAGTGGCTCTGGAAAAGGTCCATACAAAAGTGAATTTTGTAGATATGTTTACGAAACCAGTTTTGTTAGAGAAGCTACGATGGTGTATGGCTTCTCTTGGTTTGCAAAAAAGGCGATGAATTAATTAAGGGCGTGATATATCGGGTAAATTGTTGTCAAGGTGGATATTGTTGGAAACATGCCAACAAATTTCCTCATGCATTCAAATGTAGATGCACATGCACATGCACATGTGTATGCATGCAATCTTATGAACTGTTCGTGTAACTATGTGATCTACTCATGATCAGTCTGTGTAACGGAGTGACATATGTTATATATATGAGCATACCCATAGAGGTAGACTACAATGTGAGATAGAGAGAAGCAAGTGTGTGAGGAGAGGATGATTGTATTCCTTTTAAGGCTATTGTAGTTCTCCCTTGAATAACAAAAGACCGATAATCATTGCCTGTGTTTTTTTCCCGATTTGGGTTTCCACATAAATCACTGTGTCAAGTGTATGATTGATGTTCTTGGTTTTATGCATGTTTGATCTTTCTTAGTTTATTCTCTGTTATATTTGCTTTTTTTTTCTTCCGCTGCCTAACAAACAGGTCTAACAATTTTAGCACTATCTTTCCCCCTTCACCACCCAGGTAAATGAAAATAAAAAATGCATAAAGCCATTGCAATATTGTATATTTAAACAATTATTTGCAACATGAAAATGATTGTCTAATGTCACTTGTCATGTCCATGAGTAATATTTGCAGGTGGGATGCTTTATTCGGACCAAAACATTGTGGTGGTTGGGGCTTTCAAAATTTATTCCATTTCAACACAAGATTGACTGCCAACACACTCTAGCGAGTTCTCACCAGTGAAGGAATTTAGCACAATATTATAAAGGATAAATATCTTCATATTATTATAGTCATCAATTGGTATAAATTGGCCTCCTTCAAACAGAACCCAACTTCAAGGATATGGAACAGTCTTATTAAGTCAGACCACCTTATTACTCATTGGCTTAGCTGGATTCCTGGATCGGGTCATCTTATTTCTATTGGTAAAGATAGAATCTTAGGACTAGGAGATAGATCCCTTCTCTCAATTGATCTTACAGAAAATTTAAAGTAGAAAAAGATCATTGTACTTGCACAAGCTAAAAATCATTTGGAACTTTGCTCCCTTACAGAAAACTAGCTTTGTAGTGATGATCTGGGGTTAGCTGGTAAGATGGCAGTCGAATGGGATCTTTATCGCAGGGAACTTATTGGGGTTGGAGCTACTATCAGGGATACTGAAGACAAACTAATGTGGACATGAGGTAATTCCTATGGAACAATTTCGGTTAAAAATGCTTATCTGGCACTTATTTCTACACAAATATTTTTGACTCTAGGTGGATGGAGGCATAACATCTGGAAGTGGGACCTACAACTCAAGATCAAATTGTTTATCTGGTTGGTGGTTGAACAAAAAATACTAACATGGGACATATTGCAGCAAAAAGGATGGGAGGGGCCAAGCCTTTGTATCTTATGTAAAAAAAGATCTGAGGATATCAACCATCTATTCCTATAGTGCACTTTCACAAAGTTGGTCTGGGAAAGAATTAAATTTATACAAAAGATTAAAAGAAATTGAGAAGGTTTTACACTATTTGATTGTTTTAATTTATGGACTAAGGATAAATTTGTCTCTCCTACTCTTGCAACACTTATATGTTGGTTTATTTGGATCGAAAGAAACAAAGCTACTTTCAAGAATATTTCTCCTTCAGTTCACTCTGTGGTTATCAAGACTCTGGGTCTCTTCAAGAAGCATCCATCGACTCAAAAAATTATCCCTACAAGAGCTTCTCTAATCACACAACATGATGATTTTTCCATTGATTTTTTTGATGGGGGCAGCTCAGTTAGACAACAAACTTTGTGGAGAAAGGGGGGAAATCAAAACTCCAGATTCAACAGTTTATATATGGCATCTCAACTCCGAGGAAGGTACAAATATGAAGGTTGAACTCTTGGGAATTTGGGCAACTCTTGCTCTGGCTAATCATCTAGTCCTTCCAAAACTTCAAGCACTGGGAGACTCAAAGGTAATTATAGAATGGATCAATAATAGAGTAAGGCTCCTGGCTAGCGCCATTGAAGGATGGAACTATAGAACAAAGGAATTAATTAAAAAATTTCAAGAAATTAGCTTCCAACGCATATTCACGGATTTCAACAAGGAGGCAGATCAACTATCAAAACAAGCTCTTCATGAGCCTGATGGAAAAATTCCATATTACAAATGGGACTCTGGGGGTGCAGGTCCCATGAATTACCTTGTCCTTTACTGATATACCTCATTATCTGGTACTCTGAGACAATTTCTTTCATTTTTTTGGATGGGTTTTTATTTGATAAAAACATGTAATCTTGTAGTTTTTTTCTTTTTGAAGTTATGGTCCTCAGAGACCTGTAAGGATGTTATTATCTGATCAATACTTTTTTGGCTAAGCTTATTATCA
>SNQJ01S0124300.1:0-21050 GCA_010110895.2 Picea sitchensis | reverse complement strand
TTAATTTTAAAAAAAAAAATTATTAAATTTTGTATTTTAGGTTTTTTAATTTGGAGTTTTTTTTTATATATATTTTTAACTTTTTTGTGTTTATCTCACCTTTTTAAAGTTTTTTTGGGCTATAATTTTCTTTTTTAGGTTTTTCTTAATTTTTCTCATTTTTTCTAACTTTTTATATATGTTTTTAATTTAGTCCCCGAGGTGTAGGATAGTCGCTGACAGAGTGTGTTGTTAAGGCACTCTGTGATGTTAAGTTACCGCTTCAAAACCTACGGGGACAAAAAATCTAACCATGTTAAGGGTTGGTGTGGCTCAGAGCGTGTGCGATCCATGAGTGATTTTAATCGCTTAGATGCCCCTAAGTCATGGTTTCTCAAGCCACATGCTAGTCCCACAGGGCACAGACAAACTAGTAAACAAAATAAATATATATATTTTTTATTTTATGGTTTTTTTTTCTCTTTAGTTTTTTAGATTTTTCTTCAATGGTTTTTAAAAAACTTTTTTTTTTAATTT
Organism: Picea sitchensis; assembly: GCA_010110895.2. Lineage (NCBI taxonomy): Eukaryota > Viridiplantae > Streptophyta > Pinopsida > Pinales > Pinaceae > Picea > Picea sitchensis. The sequence goes on along the minus strand of SNQJ01S0124300.1, from coordinate 20,534 downwards.
TAATTCTTTTTCTTTTCTTACTTTTTTTAGTTTTTAATTGATAAAAAAAATGAATTCTATTTTTTTGCTAAATATTTAAAAATAGTGTTATTTAACTACAATTATTTTCTGTGTATTGAAGTAAAGGTAAACAAATCAGTTAAAAATGATATTTTTCACTATATTTAAAAAGTATGGAACCATAAATTAATTAAGGACACATAATTGTATCAAAAATCTTAATTAAAAAAAAAAAAAATGGTGTACAACATTTTTAACATTGGATGAAGCATGGAAACATGATTAAAAACACCATTGAAGAAAAGCATATATATATATATATATAGAAAAGTTTGAAAATATATGAAAAAACATCGTTGAGAAAAAAACAAAATTGAACAATTTAAAAATAGATAAAAAAACAAAAAAATTTAAAAACTGGAAACATTATGTATCAGAAAATTTAAAATATCAAAAAGCTACCTAAAAAGGGAGGGGGTTCTATCGGTAGCACCATTTTTAAAAATGGGGTAAAGCACTTGACCCCTCCAAAAACGAGAACTTTGTAGAGTTCTCGTTAAGATGGTAACTATGTTAACAAGATATGAAAACATAAATTGCTTCTTTTTCAAAGAATCACACTTGGGACTTAGTTCCTCGATCACAAGGAAAGAATGTTGTAAAGTTTCAATGGGTCTACAGGACCAAATTTACCTCTGAATGTATTGTTGAGAGACATAAAGATCGTGAAGGGATTTTATCAACAAGAAGGTATCGACTACACTAACACATTTTCTCCTGTTGCAAAGATGAACTATGTTTTATTTATTCTTTCCCTTGTTGCTCGTTTTGGATGGAAAACCCATCAGATGGATGTGAAAGGTGTTTTTTTCATAGAGACCTATCTAAAGAAATATTTAGGAAACAACCTCCTAGTTTTGTAATATATTCTAACCTAGTTTGTCGACTCAAGAAGTTTGTGTATGGTTTGAAGCAAGCTCCCCGAGCTTGGTATGCTAAGATCGACAATTTCTTTCTTCAGCTTAGTTTCAAATATTGTGAATTTGATCACAACTTGTATATACTCCATACCAATAGAGACACCTTGATTGTTGTTGTATATATTGATGACCTTTTCATTACTAGCAATAAAACCGATCTCATTCTTAGATTGAAGAAATAAATTTTGAAATCTTTTGACATGACAAATCTTGGTACTCTACATTATTTTTTAGATCTTCAAGTATTACCACTATGTGATGGTTTTTTTATTTCTCAATATAAATATGTAATGGATCTTTTGACACATTTTAAGATGCCCGATTGTAATCCATGTGCTACTTCTTTTCAATATGGAGTAAATCTCACCAAATTTTGTCAAACTCTCAAAGTTGATGCTACACTTTATCGACAACTGGTTAGCAATTTCATTTATCTTACTTATAGTCGACTCGACATTTATTTTTCTAAAAGTGTGGTTTCTTGGATTATGTAGGACCCCGTAGAAAGCCACTAGAAATAATTCAAATGAATTGTCCGCTATCTCAAGGGTACCACTCATTTTGGTATCAAGTATTGTCGAAGTTCAGATTCACTAGTCGACTTCACCGACTCCAACTGGGATGGAAACAGTGGTGATCGGAAGTCCACTTCTAGCTATGTGTTTCACTTTATCACTAGACCGTTGGTGTAGTCATGCAAGAAATAGAAGGTATTCTCATTGTCAACTACAAAAGCATAATATTGTTGCATTGTTCATGCAGGTACTCAAGCAGTATGGATCCACCAACTTCTAGGTGAACTTGGCCTTCTTGTTTATACCTAGACTACAATTTACTGTGACAATTAGAGTACCATATAGATTGTTGACAATCCTATTACAAAAAATAATATGAAGCATGTTGAGATCCATGCTCACTATTTGAGATAGTTGGTTTATGAGGACATTGTCTCTCTTGAATATTGCAGAACAGATGATCAGGTTGTTGATATGTTCACTAAGCCTTTTTCTGAAGCTCAATTTATCAAGATCAATATGATGTTTGGGATTCAAGAAGCTATAATTAGGGGGGTATCATGTTGACATAATTTCACTTCTTGAATATCTAGATATGTGTGTTGGTGGGAGGTGTTGGAAAATCAAGTCATGGTGGTTCATCACAGTTCTCCTGGAATAAGTCGTTCAGGTGGTCGACTTACATCTAGAAATAGTCGATCAAGCGATCAAACATAATTATACATTAGTCAATCAAATATTTTCCAAGTCTGTCGGTCAGTTAGTCAACCAACAATTCAATATAGTCGATCAAAGGATCGACTATTCAAGCAATCGACTATGAGTTGAACGCATGGACGGTCGAGTCTAGACAATACAATGAGAACACCTTCTAGAGGAATTTTATAGTGTAACAAAATTTGGAATTTTTTTCAAAATAACCTCCGCTACAACCTCCTATGTTATATGTAGGGGTTTTAGCAGAGGTTTTAGCGGATTTTCTATATAACTAAAAACATATGGGTAGGTGGAAGTTATAACAGAGTTTGGTTTTATGCATTTCTTCTCAAAACACACCAGGAGTTAGATATGCTAATATAATAAAAATCACCATTACGGTCATATAATAAAAACTCCTCGAGCCTGAATATAATAAAAAATTCTCGGGTGCATTTACAACTATTGAGAACTAGTTTCATGTTTTTCATTGTATGTGGAGCACCGATGCTCTTATAATTACTATGCATCGGTTTCACATTCTTCTCTCATGATGCACCGGTGTGGTTTAGGATTTTTATACCCCAGTATGATGAAGTTATATTTAGAACTGGTGCGCTTTAAGATTAGTGTGTATCGATGCTATTAAGTTATAGTTAGCCCCAATGCGATCATATTATCCGGACACCTAATGCATTTAATTTAGAATGCACCTGGGTGCTTCTATAATTAGTACGTACCGATATGTCGACAACATTATTTTTAGTATGCACTGATGCACATAATATAGTAAAGGCACCGGTGCATAAATAATATTTATATTCTTTGCATATATAATAAATGTAATGCACTAGTATGAAAAAAAATTTAGTGCACCGGTTAATATTTCAAACATGAGCACCGTACAATTTTGAAATGATAAATATTATTGTACATTATATTGTTTATGGAACGGTGCATTTTCTCAATAGTATGTAACGGTGCGTTATTATAATTAATATGTATCGGTGTGTACGACTCCTCAAAATGCACCGATGTCTATATCATGGCATGCATTGTTTAGTGAGTTCAAAATAATACAATGCACTGGTATGTATATATTTTAATTCATTGTTTTTTACAAATTTTCAATTAATTATTTCAAAATCAAATATTTGTTTATAATAATATTTTTTTATATTCATGTTATTTCATTTTGATAAAATGATTACATTAATGTGTTATCCAACCAATTAAACCTCTTCTATTTGTAACAATGTAAATCATCTACATATTATTTATTCATGAACACAACATTTGACAACATTTGACAATGCAATGAAATAAGAAACCCATTTTATTATATATGAATAAGAGACTCATTGTCATACAAAAAGGGACAATGTAAATGTCTAGTACAATAATGAAATTGCAACTAATTTTTAATTCTTACACTTATTGGTAACATGTCCTCATGCAATTGAGACATTATGTCGAGAACATTAAACAAAATCCTTGATTTTCAGAGACAAATCTTCCGAAACATACAAATTATAGTAACATTCAATTATATTTATTGTCATTCATCAGTGGAATTGTTGACATTTCTCAAGATGCATTAATGTCTTATTTCCTTGTCATTCATAAGTCATATTTCACTTTGGTTTTTTAAGATAATGTTATCTTGATGATCGAATTGTTTTTTATGTTCTTCCCCCTTCATCTTCCATTTACAAATATAGAAATAAACTGTAATAAGTATATCTACATTTATATATATAGTAGAATATATATGATTGCTTGAATAAAAAAAATACCTTAGCACCAATTCTTTCATAAACAATACACATTCTTTCGAAGCCATGCTTCATGAATTTTCTCAAAGTTTTTTCGGATGTTTGCATTCCATACCTTGTTTCCTGCATGTTTTAATATGACATGAAAAAGCATAGTTGATATAATCAATATAAAGTTTTTTTTTGTCATTAATTGTAAAAAAAAGAAAGTTAAACAACATAGCTACTTACAATTTGTTCAATTAAAATTTAATTCTTCAACATATACTCACAACTCATACTTAACCCATTTTTTATCAATTCATGGGTTGGATCCTCTTTGTATGTTAGCACCTAGTAGAAGACATCCATGGACAAGTGTAAATTAATTATTTGAATATAAATATCACAAAAAGCATGGAATCTTAAGAAAGGCCGAAAATGTAAATACTCACAAAGTTTGCAACCAACCATTCTATTCCTCATCGTCCTATCTTATGTAATGAATGGATTCTATTTGTTTTTCTTTTCTACAACAAAAAAATTGAAAATTAGTATTTCAAGCAATGCTTGAATTAAATGTACATAAAAGAATAAAAAAAATATTACATACCTCTCTTCTACGCTTTTTTGGACATCCCTACGAACATGTCTTTTTTTTCCCCTTATTTGTCCCTTGGAATTTTCAAAATATCCCTAAACAAAAATATATAATAATTATTATTAAAACAAAATAAGATCCAGATGCATATATTAATATAATTTGCATCGGCGAATCAACGATAATTATACACATCGGTTCATAATGTTGGAAATATAACTGAGAGGGGGGGTTGAATCAACTATAATATAAGCTTGAAACTTTTCTTGTTCGATTCTGAATCTTTCTAGATTATTATTTAATGTGTTACTGATAACTTAACATGCATAGATATACAATATTTGATCAATCAAACAGAATACACACAGACACAGATTTTCATGAGGAAACACATAAAGGGATAAAACCTCTTCTTCTTCGGATGTCAATCAAGCTCTAACCTTCATGTACATCATAGTATTTGAGCACCAACTCAAATATGAGGCTACAACCTCTGATAGAAAGCTACAACTTGCAGAGAGAACCAACTCTCAGATTTCTCTAGCACCAACTAGATGGAAGCACTAATGCCCAGGTTTCTCTAGCACCAACTAGATGGAAGCACCAACTCGCAGAATATCTTCTAGCACCAACTATATGGAAGTACCAACTCCCAGAATATCTTCTAGCACCAACTAGAATTTAGAGGACTATAATCCTCCCTACACCACCCTACCACCCTGATTGAAACTTACAAAACTTTACTTACTTTCTCTATCTCTGATATGGTTTGTTACATCTCCATGTCTCCTCAGCCTTCTTTAGCTTCTATGTTGTGTTCTACTTCTGCCTCTTTCTGCTTCTATGCTCTTCTCTTTTTCCTCCTGTGTACTTCACAACTGTTCAGTTTTTATTCTACATTTTATGCTATGTGCATACACTACATTCATTTTCACTGCACATCTTCTCTGCTCCTTTTCTGCTGCTTACTACCACCTTCTAAGCTCATGCATCAGTTCCTGAAAAGTACATTCTTTCATGTATTTATCACACCAACTCCTCTGCTAGATCATCCTGGCAACGCTTCATCACCACAGCTCTTTGTTGCATCTCAATCTATATATCCTCTTCTATGTTTTGCATGTCATATTTTCGCCCAATTCTCTCTCGGGTCCTCATCGCAACTCTGCCACTTTACTAGCAGTTACTCACTATCTATTCACCATCAGTGCCCATTATCCTAAGATTCCTTTTCTTCACTAGCAGTTACAGTCAGTCATTTTATTCACTGTAGGTAAATCAGTCCTAAGCCCCTTCCTTTATGTGACCACTGGCGGTCACCACACGCCTATTCAAGAAGCACTTCGTGATCTTGGTCTAGTGAGTCCTAGCTCCTTATTTCGATATGACCTTGGGAAATGATCTCACGTGACCATGCGATTGCAAGTGCGGCCAAAGGCGGTTTGAGGGAAACCTGATTTTTGCCCCATAATTCACTACAAAGCTCCACATATGCCTTTTGCGATACCATGGTTTTGATTGCGGCCCGCTCAATAAAATTTAATACATGTGCATGTTCTGGCCCCGTGATTGAGCATGACCGTTGATCTCCAATCCCTTAGTGATTCCACTTGATGAACGACTACTATATGCCTTCCTTTCCTCCTTCCACGCGTGATCTCAGATCTCCATGATCTGTAGACACATAGATTCCTTCCAAATCAATGGCTACAATTGATTCTGGCCTTCCGGTCTTCGGGAGTTTCAACTCTCAAATCTCACTTTTCTTTCGTATGTCAATCTTCTAGATTCTATGATCTGCAGACACCTCTCCAAACAGATTGAATGGTTTACACTCATCCTTTCATTGCTTAATCTGTCGTCTAGGAATTAATAAATCATTGTGATGGATGGCCACCATTTACTTCAGCACTTCGGATATTTCACTTACGCTATCCTTCCACTGTATTTTGATCAACGGTTGAGAATGCACCCGAAGTGATCTTCATATTAGACGACTTATGTCCACTTTGGGACTTCGGTGTTCAGGACTTCAGGACTTTAGGCATCTGCTGGTGGTGAAACTCCTGAAGAAAATGTCCCGGAGTGACGTAACATTACACACGTCACCTGTTGACTTGTCACGGACCAAGTGGTTTCCACATGTCACTCGCTGATGTGGTATGCCACATGTCCTTGCTAAAGTGGCCTGCCACATGTCCTTGTTGATGTGGCCTACCACATGTCCTTGCTTACGTGGTCTTCCACATGTTCTTTCTGACGTGGTCTGCCACATGTCCTTGAATCAGACGATTGAGGCTTACTTCGGGTTTTTACCTGGAGTCCACAGGTTTACACCAAGTCTTTTTTGGATCAGACAAATCAGATTCACTTCAGACGGTCTGATGCTTGAGATCTTCTTCGAATTATCTGACGACTGATATCTACATCGGATGATCCGGTGGTCGAGAATTTATTTCGGCTCTCTGGCTCTCTAGGCTTCGGGAATTTCAAATCTCAATCAAAAACTCTCAAAGTGATTTCCCATCCCTCTGGATCTAATGGTTGAATTTTACTCTGTCTCTCCGGCTCTCCAGACTTCGAGAATTTCAAATCTCAAAATGAAAAATCTTGAAGTGAGATTTTTCTGGAGCGTAACCTCCTTACATCTTTAGAACCGAAACAAATGATGTTCGTTTGATCAAGATCTTAGATCAACGACTTGATCTGTCTATGATGCAACTTTGACTTGGATTAAATCCAATGGCTCTCCATATTTTCTTATCCTATCCTTCCACTTAATTTGATCTGACGGTCGTGAAGACTCTCCAAGCACATCCACAATCAAGGATTTTGATCTTGATCACATTTTTGTACTGGGCTTTCCCTTCTGAGCTTTGATCTCTGCATATTGTTCGCTTCCCCTCATGAGCTTATGTTTTTCCTGTTTTCCATCGTCGCTGTTGTTCTTGCCATCAATGAAAAGAACACGCTTCTTGTAAAACATGCCAACAATCTCCCCTTTGGCATTGATGGCAACCCTAAAAGGCTGCACTATTCTGCTTAGACCTCCAATTATAGCATACAGACAACACTTTTTTCTCCCCCTTTGACATCAATGTCAAAGAAAAAATAGAGTGACTATGTGCTCCCCCTGATCAGATATACTAGGAGCACTCTCCCCTTGATTAGATAGACTATTTAGCTTGATAACGGGGTCACGCCCAACTTCTAACGTAGATACTGAAACTGACATTTTGCAAGCAGTTTAGTGAAGATATCAACAATCTGATCTTTGGATGGAATATAATGAAAAGAAACAATAGAGTTGGTCACTTGTTCCCTCAAGAAGTGATACTTGATGGGTATATGCTTGTTCTTGGAGAGAAATGTAGGATTCTTTGACACACTAATTGCACTAGTATTATCACAATGAATTGGTATCGATGCAGTATATTTTACCTCCAAATTTGCAGGTGTCTGAATCATTCACAATACTTGGGTACAGTAAGTGGCAAATATAATGTATTCATATTATGTATTTGATAAGGAAATGGAACCTTTCTTCTTTCTCAACCATGCTACACGGGAATCTCCTAAGAAGAATGCACATCCACTCGTGATTTTTCTTTCATCCACGCATTTAACCCAATCAACATCGGAATAGACTCATAGTTGAAAATTTTGATTCCTAGGATACCATAGGCCATAGTTCATTGTTCCTTTCAAGTATTTGAATTTATTTTGATAGCTAACAAATGACTATGTTTAGGTTTAGCCTGATACCTTCCTACCATTACAACAACATGCATTATGTATGGACGTGATGCTGTGATGTACAATAGGTTGCCTATCATAGACCTATATGAACTCTAATCAACATCCAGTGAGTCATCATCCTTTCTTAATTTTCATCCAGTGACCATAGGTGTGCTCATAGGTGTAGAATCTTCCATTTGAAACCTTTTCAACATTTCTCTTAGATATTTCTCCTCAGAAAGAAATATTCCTTCAAACCTCTAAGTAATTTGCAGACCAAGAAAAAATGATAGTTCCCCTATCATAGACATTTCAAATTTAGACTCCATGGCATAAGCAAACCATTGTACCAATGAAGCATTATTGCTTCTGAAGATGATGTAATCTACATACACCAACACAATGAGAAAATCATTACCCTCTGTTTTGATATATAGATTGTTGTCAGTTGTTCCTCTCTTGAACCCTTTGTCTTGAAGATACTTATACATTGTGTAATACCAGGCACGAGGAGCTTGTTTCAACTCATATAAGGATTTCTTTAGCTTGCAAATAAAGTCAGGGTTATCTGACAGTTGGAAACCTTCTGGTTGTTCCATATAGACTTCTTCTTTTAGATATCCATTTAGAAAAGCTGTCTTGACATCCATTTGATAGAATTTAAATTGTTTATGAAAAGCATAGGAAATAAACATCCTAATAGCTTATAATCTTGCTATGGGCACAAATGTTTCATCAAAATCCATTCCTTCTATTTGAGCATATCCTTTGTAGACCAATCTAGCCTTATTTTTTACAATATTTCCTTACTCATTCATCTTATTTTTGTAGACCCATTTGGATCCTATTACATTTTTATTTTCTGGCCTAGGAATGAGTTCCCAAGTGACATTCTTTTCAATCTGCCCCAGTTCCTCATTCATTGATTTTAACCAATTTACATCTTTACTGGCTTCATTAAAGTTCTTGGATTCCACCATGTATATGGAGGATATATGTGATTGCTTGGTGTCTTTGACTATTCTTCTCCTGGTTTGTACACTATAGCACCCCAGGTTTCGAACCCCCATTTTAAATAATGTATTGTTACAATGTTGAGAGGCTAGGGTGCCCAAACAATTATTAAAGGGCCAATATACCCAAGAAATGTAATGTTTTGATCATTATTAATAATAAATACATCATTGGTTGCTAGACAGACAAGGACTAGAGTTATAAGGGGATATTATTTCACAAGAGAGGGGGCTTGAGGGGCTAAGTGTTTATTTCCTATTGTAATTACCCTTTTGTCTAAGGGAGGGGATTGGTTAGGTGAGCTTCTTGGGGAAGACCAGGAGGTTCTTGATTCCCCACGAGGTTACTTAAACCTGCATCAGATTTGATGGGGGGGTTTGACTAATGGCCTATTCATTGATTTCCTGTACATTCATTCATTTCCCCTCACTCACTTTCATGCACCCACTTAACCATTCATTGATCCATCCTCATCCGCGTCTTGGCTTGGGAAAGGGAACCGAACTACTGAAGAATTAGGCACAGGATAGTTGGTTGTAGTGGTCACTCAAGTGATCCAGCCATGACTTAAGGCCCACATGTCTGAGATGCATTGGCTTGTGTCTAGCATTGCTCACAGCTGCGAGTCCTGAGAGTTCCAACATCGATATTCTGGACCAGTTTCCCTGGAGCCCGAATAAGGAGAAGGAATGCCTGAGGGATTTCATGGTAGAGAACGGTGGAGGTCCATTCTCTCGAGTGGTGCAAGTTGGGTAGAAGAGAGTTGGGTACTTGGATTGTTGTGAGAGCTGGGAATCCTATGAGAACTTGGGTGCTAACTGGTTTGGGATGCCAAGTAACACTCTAGAACCATCCTTGTGGATTCATAGCCCTAGATTAGGTGTGACATTGTTGTTGAGATTTGGAACAGTAGTGTCTACGGTTGGGTGGAACGTCCTTGATATACATCCAGTTGGTGTCATCTTTCATAAAGATAAGTTCTCTCTATTATGGTATCATTTTCTTGTATATGAATGTATTTCCATTGTATATTTAATTATCGTTTAATTGAATCTTTAGAATATGCATGCTTGTTGACTACTGCTATGCATGTTGTTAAAGTCTTTCCTTTTATGCACCCTTAAATTTTAAAAAGGTATCAGTAAGAGAAAGAATTCCAGGGGTGGGCTTGAAGGTAGCGTACCATGGCATGTGGGTGGTTGGGTATGTTACAGTTTGGTATTAGATCTTCCAGTTGAAACACCGGGCCGATATGGGTCAGTTCTGTTGGTCAGAGTCTTGTGGTCGAGATTGAACTATGACCCTGAAGTTGAAAATCTCAGGAGGAATGGTGTTGTAGAATCTATGCAGGATATAGAACATCATAGACCTGTTTAAGGGGCTTCGAAGGATCATGATCGTCCCCTTCGAATTTGGGAGAGATCGCCACTGTAGGATTGGGAGATATCAGGGATCGTTGGATCAGAGGACAGGCGAACATGGGTCATCTGATGAAAAGGAAGCAAGGGTTAAGGTCACAACCATAATATCCCATTGGAGAGTGAGATCAATGGACATGAAGAATTGAGGGGAACCAAGTTGCAAGGAAGATAATTTCCAAGGAGGTCCCACAATCCAAACCACGGTTTCCCCTAGGGGTTATGTTTCAGCATCAGGAGAATTGTGGGGCGAAAAGAGGGTTACTCCAAACCGTCGATGTGTGCCCCCACAAATTGAAAGGCATGCAGTGATGTGACATGTTAGTGATCGAACATCGAAACTCCATTTAGCCGAAGTAGATCCTGACCGTCGATCACCAAGAGGTACGTGTCAGCAGATCAGTAACTCCATAGAAATCTGTTCGAGAGTTTTTTGGTTGAGATTTGAAACTCCCGAAGCTCGAAGAGCCGGAGATCCAAAGTAAATATCAAGTGTCAGATTGTCCGAAATGGATCTCAAGCATCGGATCGTCCAGAGTAAATCTCAAGTGTTGGATCGCTCGAGGTGAATCCGGGTCGTCTGATCCATAAGTGACGTGGCGTAAATCTATGGATTTCAGGTGAAGGCCCAAAGTAAGCCTCAACCGTTCGATTGAAGAAGACACATGACATAATTCCATTTACTTCGGTGGGTTTGAAGTTTGATATTTCTGAAACCCAAAGACCCAAAAGGATCTCATCCATTGATCTGTCGAGAGCCATACATCACCAAATCCAGTGCTTTGGATAAAATCCAGTGGGGCCAGATAAGTTTTGAAATTTGATATTTTTGAAGTCCAAAGACCTGAAGTAAGCCTCAACTGTCAGACTAAGGAGGACATGCGGTGTAGATCCATGAACTTTGGGTGAAGACCCGAATTGAATCTTAGTCGTCTGATACATGAGGACACATGGCGATAGATTGGCTAGTTCGAGAGAATTGGAAGTGTGTTAGTGTTAAAACTTACGAAGCCTGAAGGGCCAAAGTGATGGGGCATGATGACATCACCAGGAGGTGATGTGGACCCTAGAATTTACGAAGTGACATGGCTTAAGGATGTCACCTGCGATGATGTGGACACATGGAATGTGTACCATGTGTCAGTAAGTTTTGAGCATTTGGAGTATTGAAAAGATTGTTAGAACGTCACACATGTCACCTGCCTGATTGGGCCACATGTCGACTTCTAGTAATTCACAACATGGAGACAAATCATGAAGTTCGGAGACTGGGCACTCCAGTGGGGAAATATGTGACAGGTAGCATTGGGTCAAAAACTCCCAAAGGCCCAAAGGCCAGAGTACGTATCGACCATTGATTCTAGAAGACACACGTCGAAGGATCGTCGACTTCAGGTGAAAGCACTCTGGGAGAAAGTGCGGGAATAAGTTTTGAAACTTCTGAAGCCCAAAGAGATGAAGCGATTCACAACCGTTGATCGGTGGGAGGACACCCGTCGAAAGATCATGAAGTCTGGGTAAAAGAGTTCCAGGAGGACGCAAGAGAGGAAAGTTGAGACTCCCGAAGCATCGAGTCCCGAAGTGGATCTCGATCGTTGATTGTGAAAGAAGATGAGGACCATTGATCCGGTCCTGGCTGAAAGTTTCAAAGTCCTGAAGATTGTTATTTTTTAGCTAAGTGTAGGGTCATGGCCATGGTCATATGAAGATTGAGAGTTGAGGGAAGGAGGGCTAAGGGCCAAATTGGTTGTCTTTGAGACAGAAAAGTGTTAAGGAAGGATTTAGCCTTGGTTTTTATTTGTGGTCACCTAGGAGGGTGGTTTGAAGGAAGCGCCTATGCAGGATGATATTCTGTGTCATCCAAGGATAATAGGACATTGTTATTTTCAGAGAATGGGGATATGATCTCCATGAATAAAAAAAAGAAAGAGACATGTAGCATGGTTTGGCAATTTTGTTTATCATATGCATAATTCTAACAAAATGGTCGCTTGCACATTTTGTAGAATTAAGGGGTTTCAACACATCAACTCAAAATGCGTATTGAGGAAATGGAAGAAGTTGAGGGAGCCTCCAGTCAGGATAAGGAGGTTGAAGGCCAGAATACTGAATTTGGTAATGTAGAGAAAGTGTCCAATGGATGTAATGGAAAAGGAGAACATGAAACATTAATAGACATGGTAAGAATCCTGAAGATGGAAGTGTAGAGATACAAAGAAGACAACGAGAGACTGATAAGAGAGAAAAATCAGATAAAGGCTTGAGTGTTGCAGAGCTTAAATCAGTTGCAGAGACAAATGAAGAAGGGATCGAACTCAAGACAAGAGGAAGAAGGAAGGTGCCATGAAAGAAGGGATGATCATGGAAGAGATGGTTATTCCAGAAGTGCTTGCAGAGCTCATGGACACCACTCACCTCCTTAATCAAAAATACTTTTTTTATGTAGCGGATGATCCCGTAAGCATTCCAGAGGTGTCTCCTGTCAGACACCAAAGAAGGAAACAAGAGGTAGATAGTTTTCAAGGAGAGATAAGGAATCTCAAGCCACCTTCCTTCGACGATGAAAGAGAAAGGGAAGATGATGTTGAAGCATGGTTGTTATTTTTAGTTTCATAACTATTCGTCCAACCTAGAAGCTAGGATTGCCACCTACCATTTACACTGGAAAGCTACAATGTGATGCGACCAGCTGAAGCAAGTGGAACATGTTAATTAAACTAGGATCACTTGGAAGAAGTTCAAGAATTACTTCAAGAAGGAGTACCTCTCAAAGCACTTCTATGACAAGAAAATGCAAGATTTCTTTGAACTTCGATTGGGAAGCATGACTATGGCAGAGTATGAGAAGAATTTCTTGGGATTGTTAAAGTATGTTAGGTTCATTGGTGATGAGAAAGTGAAAATACAAAGATTTATAAGTGGACTGCCAACCTTTTATAAGGAAAATATCAAGTATGATGAGCCCAAGACCTTGATTGAGGCCATCAGGAAGGCTAAATACCTGTATGAGCAAGGCCAGGGAAGAGAATCCCTGCATAAATATAGGAAGGAAAAGAAGAATGCAAAGTCTGATTAGAGGAGGAAAGGATTCAAACCTCCCTTCAATAGGAATGAGCCTAATAGAAATCATCAATATCAGTATGCTAAGGGAGATTTCAAGAAAGAAGATTCCTTGGGAAAAAGGGGAAGACCACCAATCCAATGTTGTGGATGCAAGGAAGATCACTTGTACAAGGATTTCCCACACAGAAAAGACAGAGTGAAGGCTATGCACAACATCCAAGAGGCTACAACAGTCGAAGATATGGGAAGAATCTATGCAACTTTAAATGATCAAAAAGTAGAGTACCAGTCCAATATGATCAAGGTGGAAGGTAAGATCATAAATCAACCTGTTGCTATTTTGATTGATTCGAGAGCAATTCATTTCTACATTGATCCTAATATAGTGGATAGATTACATTTGGAGAAAAGTAAACTTGGAAAATAAAGTTTGGTTCAGTTAGGCACTGGAACCAAAAGAAGAATCCATGATATGGTTAGAAGTTGTTCCATAAGTCTTAATGGCATGAATACTAGTATTGATCTAAATATCATACCTTTAGGGTATTATGATATTCTGATTGGAATGGATTGGTTGGACAAGCATCATGCTGTCCTAGATTTTCATAAAAAGACATTTACATGTCTTGATGGAAATGGAAAATAGAGCACTCTGAAAGGAATTCCAAGACCCATTGCTATAAAGGAGATTTCAGCCTTACAACTAAAAATATGTTTTAGGAAAGGATGAAAATTGTATGTAGCTCATGTGGAAGAGCCAGATAATACAAAAGGGCCAAGCCTCGAAGATTTCTTGATACTAAATGAATTTGAATATGTATTCCAAGAAATACCAGGATTTCCACCAAGAAGGGAGATAGATTTCTCAATAGATTTAATGCCAGGAGCTGCCTCGATGTCAAAAACACCTTACAAAATGACCACACCATAGTTGGAGTAATTGTTGAAGAAAAGGTACATACGTCCAAGTGTTTCACCTTGGGGAGCACCAATACTTTTTGTCAAAAAGAAATATGGAACCTTGAGGTTGTGTATTGGCTTCCGATAGATGAACAAGTAAACTATAAAGAACAAGTATCCTCTACCCTGAATTGATGACATCTTTGATCAGCTAAGAGGAGCAAAGATATTCTCAAAGATCSACCTGAGGGTAGGATACCATCAGGTAAGAATAAAGGAAGAATACATTCATAAGACAACCTTTAGGACCAGGTATGGGAATTATGAATTTGTAGTGGTGCCATTTGGAATGGCCAATGCACCAGTTGTCTTCATATATTTAATGAATGGCATATTCAAAAAAAAATTGGATAAGTYTGTCATAGTATTCCTGGATGACATACTTATCTATTCTAAGTCTGAAGAGGAGCGTGAACATCACTTAAGAATGGTGTTGCGAGTACTGAGAGAACATCAGTTGTATGCCAAGTTGAGTAAGTGTTGTATTTATCAAAAGTAGATCCATTACTTGGGACACATTATTTCAGAACAGGGCATAGCAGTAGATCCATAGAAGACTGAGGCCATTAGGGGATGGCCAACACCCATAAATGTGTCAGACCTCAGATCTTTTATGGGATTATCTGGCTACTAAACAAGGTTCATAGTAGGATTCTCTAATATTTATCATCCCATCACTTCTTTGCAAAAGAAGGGAACTAAATTTGAATGGACACTCAAGTGTGAAAAGAATTTTAATATGTTGAAGGAATTACTTACTAGTGCACGTGTGTTAAAGATTGCTGACCCAAATGAAAGTTTTGTGGTATGTATAGACGCATGTAAGGAAGGACTTGGGGTATTCCTCACACAAAATGGACATGTCATTGGATATGATTCCAGAAAGCTTAAGGAACATGAGAGGAACTATGCCACCCGAGACTTAGAACTTGTTGCCATTGTTCACGCCTTGAGGAAGTGGAAGCATTATCTTATGGGGAAGAAATTTGAATTAAGGACAAACCACATTGGCTTGAAGTATCTTTTTGAACAACTGACCTTGAATGCCAGGAAAACAAGATGGATGGAATTTTTAAGTGAATATGACTTCGATATCAAGCATATCAAGGGCAAGGAGAGTAAAGTTGTCGATGCACTTAGTAGAAGAGTGCATGCCATGCATGTTACTTCTATCAATATGAATCAGTTAGACTTGAATAGAATAATTTTAGATGGTCTTTTTACAGACCCACATTACCTACAGGTAAAGGAAATCTTACAGCAAGGAGATGTACAACAAAAAATAAAGGAGTATGAGATAAAGGAAGATGGACTACTCATGCATAGAAATAGAATCGATGTTCCTAGTTCTAGAGAACTGAGGAATTTGGTACTGAAGGAAATTCATGATGTTCCTTATGTTGGACATCCCGGTTACCAGAAAATGATTACAGCAGTAAGAAGCCAATTCTTTTGGCCATGAATGAAGAAGGATGTTGTTGATTGCATCGCTCGATGTATGGAATGTCATAAGGTGAAGGCTGAGCATAGGCACCCAACGGGTTTGCTGCAGCCATTGCCAATCCCAAAGAAGAAATGAGAAGTGATCACCATGGATTGCATCATACGATTACATAGAATGAATAAGAAACATGATTCAATCATGGTGGTGGTTGACAAATTAACAAAGGCTGCTCATTTTGTGCCTGTGAAGAAAATGCATACATCGACTAATATTGATGAAATTTTCATGAAGTAAATTGTTAGGTTGCATGGGATACCTATGTTGGCATGTTTACAGGCAGAGTGTGCTTGTTTTTAATGGAAAGAACAACAACGTTGTTGGTAGTTTTACATGCAGAGTGTGCATGGAAAGAACAACAACGAAAAGACAGAAGAGCAAGCTCAAGAAGCTCAAGAGGAATAGCGCAGAGTTGCATGCAGAGCGCAAGTGGGCACCAGGGCCAAGGTGAATTCCATTACCAAAGCTCAAGAGATATAACATTCCCAGAAATGCAGATCAGGTCCAAGTCATCAAGGCTAGTAGAAGGATCAAAGGTCATTGTAACGCACCTTTTTCTGTTACCAAGGCTTAATCGCTCTGATACCAAATTGTAACACCACTTTTGATGGCAAGGCTTAATCACTCTGATACCAAATTGTAACACACCTTTTCTGTTACCATACTTCACGGAAATATAACACTCATTCTCGGTTTATTAAACAACATATATTTAAGAAATGAAATAGATTTAACTCAGAGTAAATATAAGAATTACTGCTAACACAAATATTCCCTAGCATTAACAATAATTCATCTGCACAATAGAATACATGATAAAATATAAGCATCACAGGCATGAAAAACATAACATTTAACATAAGCTGATAGTTATCTTGAAACTGTGGTAATTCCACCAACCATGTGTAGGCCTTCCACGAACCTCCCAGCCTTAGACCACACTGCTCATCAGCTCAACAATAGGTCACCCCCGAGCTTGGGACTAATCTCCACCCCAAGGCAAGGAATCCTAGGCTATGCTGAGGTTACAGGGAAAACACACAGTCACAAGGAAGGAATTCTCTCCCAAAAACCACTCATGCTCACTGCCCACAGACTCTCCTTCCCCACATGCTTGTTCCACCTCAGGAGTATACACCTTCTCTGTCACCTAAACAGTCCTTCGGTTGCTAACCTCCCTTGCCTTAGGTTACAGCAACAGACTGGACCAGAAGTCTCCAAGCTCTGTGGCAGCTACAGGGTTCCTTCTAGGAGTTCTCTCCTTCCTCTGCGCACTCTCTCACCTGGAGAGAACCGCTTACAGGCTGACAACATGTTCTTCCAACCTCAATCACCTCTCTCACCTGGAGAGAGCATTGTACAACTGGCCAACAATCCCCATGCAGTCCATCACTACGTGACCACAACAACCAACAGGGAAAATAGACACAGGCTTTCCAACAGGTTTAACAATGGCAGATGGTATCACGGATATGGCTTCCGAAAAGACTCCACGCATAGGCTCGATGCTCAAACAGAGAGTGTCTCAGCTTTCCAAAACTCAACACAGGCTATCCCTAAAATCCACACACAGAATTCTCAAAGATGCGTGATGAGTTGTCCACGCAGGGATAAATTTAGACTCCACGGTTCATAACAGGATGTATGGCTATCTCTGAACAAACACAAGCCTTTTTCCCACTTCAGAGGATGCATGAGGGTAACTCTGCAGAGGTTGGATGGTTCACACTCAGGCAGTCGAGTAGAATGGAGGAGAACCCCTCTCACGGCTCATCTTGGTCGTTTTATTCGCATGCACCATGGTTGACACTTGTCACCTTTGGAACTGCATGCATTCCTTCAACATGCATTCCTTTCATTTGGAAGTCACATGTCATTCCAAAAAAACTTAGGGTAAACACATATTATTCACATGTCTTTTGGAATAATATTAAAATATTATTCCCAAGGCTTAAGCCCCCTAGGCTTAACACTTAGACCCTTTTCCCACCTTCTAGCCCCTAATCCCTTGCCCTCTCTATGGATGCTTAGTCCCCCATCACTCATTCATCATGTTGGCCTGCATGCGGTGGTGTTTATATTTTATTAATGTGTTGCATAAATACAGGTACAAAATCAGGCCCTTGGCCTACAACCCTTAGGCTCTCTAGCCTAACAATCACATAAGCCCACCAGCTTATACAAACTTGGCTCACCAGCCTATAACACATATTTACAATTCATTTCATAACCCATATTTACAAAGGGATCGCCCTTGGGGACACTACAATCCCCCTCCCCTTATTTCTACACTGTCCTCAGTGCAACCTTACGGTGTCTGTACAAGCTTTTCAAAATTTTCAAAAATATGCGGGTACTTTGCCCGCATAACATCTTCATGCTCCCATGTCGCATCCTCAAGACCGTACCAGGTCCACTGGACCTTTACAAGCTCTATGGCTCGATTCCGGAGCTGTTTTCTTTTCCTATCTAATATGCGCACAAGATGTACTTGCAGGACACCTTTTGGTTCCACCTGAATCACATTCCAATTGATAACCTGATTAGCATCAGGTATATATCTTTTAAGCAGTGAATCATGAAACACATTATGTACAGTCATAGATGCAGGTAATGCAAGCATGTATGCAACTCGCCCAATCCTTTCCAGGATTTCAAACGGCCCACAAAATCCTGCTGCCAACTTGGCACAACTTCCCAACTTCAGGGAACTCCTGTTAGTTTTCACTTTCAGGAAAATGTGGTCACCCACTTTGAATTCTCTGTGGGTTTTATTACTATCAGTGTAACTTTTCTGCCTGTCCTGGGAAACTTTTAGATTCCGTTTAATTCTTATCATTTGGTCTTCCATATCTTTGAGCAGCTCAGGCCCAACTACTTCTCTATCAGCTGGATTATCCAAGCTCACTGGAGTGTTGCACTTTCTTCCATAAAGTGATTCAAATGGGCTCATCTTCAACGATGAATGATACCCATTATTATAGGTGAATTCTACCAAATACAGGTAGTCTTCCCATCTTGATGGTTTATCCATCACATACATTCTCAGCATGTCTTCTATTATTCTGTTCACCCTCTCTGTCTGTCTGTCATACTCAGGATGATACATTGTACTAAAGTTCAGATTCGTTCTGAATCCTTTGAACAGTCCTTTCCAGAAATTTGAGGTGAATTTCAGGTCTCTATCAGACACAATCATCTTAGTAATTTCATGCAAGCATGCCACTTATTTTAAGAAGATATCAACAACATCTGTTGCCTTGTGAGTGGTTTTCAGTGGAATAAAATGGGTAGCCTTTGTAAGCATGTCCACCACCACCATGATTGAATCATGTTGGTTTCTTGTTCTGGGTAATCCTGTAATAAAATCCATTCTCACCACTTCCCATTTCCACTCTGGAATGGGTAAAGGCTGCAGCAACCCTGCTGGGTGCCTATGCTCAGCCTTAACTTTCTGGCACTCCATACATATGGAGATGTATTCAGCAGTTTATTTCTTCATACCCGGCCAAAAATAATGGCTTTTAACTGCTGCTACAATCTTCTGATAACCAAGATGTCCGACATACGTCACATTATGCATTTCTTTTAGAATTTCCATCTTCAATTCTTGGACATTGGGTATGTACACTCTATTTTTATAAAGAAGTAAGCCATCATCTTCCAAGGTGTAACTTTCCTTGGTTTGTGGTCTCTCACTCTGTTGTAGCTTTACTACCAAATATATGAACTGCAAATCAACATTTGTAGCTTCCAGAACTCTATCCCTGATATCAGTCTTGTACATGCTAATGGTTGTAGCATGTAAGTCATGCACTTTTTTGCTGAGTGCATCAACCACCTTATTTTCCTTACCTTTGATATTCTTGATATCAAAGTCATATTCGCACAGAAACTCCAACCATCTGGTTTTCCTAGTATTTAAAGTTGGCTGATCAAATAAATACTTCAAACCGTTGTGATCTGTTCCTAATTTGAATCTCCTTCCCATGAGGTAATGTCTCCATTTCCTCAACGTGTGGATGATTGTTGCCAGCTCTAAATCGTGAGTGGCATAATTGTTGGATCACGTTGTCATTCATGCCAATGGTTTGATTGATTGATGTCATTGATTGATGAAAATTGATTGATTTATGTCAAAGGATTGATTGATTGATGATTTATGTAATATAATATGTATTGTCCTTGATGAGAATGCATAGATGAAGATGGATCAATGAGTTGTCATTGATACATGATGAATATGGATCGATGTGGTTCCATTAGTATATGATGCATTGTTGGAAAAATGTAT
>SNQJ01S0124299.1:1626-26615 GCA_010110895.2 Picea sitchensis | reverse complement strand
ATGCGAAGATTTGTACAAAATGATTCATTTAACGAAGAAGATAAACCTTTAATTCATTAAATTGAAACAAAGTAATTGTTGTACTTTAAAATAAGAGACATCATATATGGACAACACATAAACCAAATCACATCAACCTGCAATGAATTACGATAGCTAAAGTAGTCGATAATTGATTGCAAACTGATATGAGGAAAACTTGAAATAAAAGTTTGATATATTGAAAGCTAAAGCTGTTACAAAACATCCACTTTCATCCCAGTTTGTATCCTCATAATTCTATTGTCTTTGTTCTACCAACAGTGATGGGTTCATTACAAAAAATAACAAGTATTTAAAGACCACAGGGTAAAACATCCATGTGGGAATTATCAACCACTGTTTACAGAAAATATGGGAAGAATCTCCCCAAATGTCTATTTCTAACTAAAACTAACAACTTGAACCAGATCAATGTAATAAAAGTATGTTCTAAACTGCCACAACACATCCAATTGGTCATTGAAATTCGTATGCACCTGAAAGTGGACAAGAATAGACAAGTTTAGATAACGTTTTACTTGTAAAATTAACAAAAATCTAAATTTTAAGACTAGCTATAGAATCTCACGATTCTGTAGCTAGTCTAATTTGAAAACATAACTGTTTTAAATCAATCCAAAACTAACAGAAACATATTCGAATTATTAAACAAATCTTTAATTGCTAATTGAAAACAAAGCAAATCATCCATGCCAGAAGTAACCAAATCTTTATGCCAATTTGAAACAGACAGAAATTGTGTTTAATTAACTGAATGGAAATAGGGATATATGCAATCTGTCAAACACTTTTTATTACCAATTCGGAGCAGACAGTGTCATTTTGATAATTTGAAACCAACGAAATCATTATTGAATCAATCTCAATCGAAACAGACTATAACCGATCAAGCAAATCTTTCATATTCATTCAATACAAACGCAATAGTTTATGTCGACTCCGAACTTAACAAAATCATTGTTGAATCAAAACAAAACTAACAGGATTGTTTTTTAATTTAAAACTAACCGA
Organism: Picea sitchensis; assembly: GCA_010110895.2. Taxonomy (NCBI): domain Eukaryota; kingdom Viridiplantae; phylum Streptophyta; class Pinopsida; order Pinales; family Pinaceae; genus Picea; species Picea sitchensis. Next base: position 25,562 of record SNQJ01S0124299.1, on the reverse strand, counting down.
ACTATATCAAATCAATATTTAATACAAATTCAACGCATATACAAATAATTATGCTAATTCAAGGCACGCAACATCGTTTCAGAATCAAACCAAAATAAATGAATCGAACTAACTTAGGGCCGACGCAATCGTTATACTAATGCAAAATCGTATCAATCAAAACATAGATGTGTCCGAGTTTAGCAAACAAATCTTCTGTACATGATTCATAACGAAATCATTTTTGGTAATTCAAAAATAACATAATCGTTTTGAATCTATTAATATGAATAGAACTAATTGAAAGTAAACCCAATCTGTCATACTAATTCAAACCAACTCATAAAACAAAATCGATGTTGAAATACATACTTGGGAAGTAGGAAAATGATTCGATCAGGATAACTTTGAATTGACAAAGGCCGTTGCTACCTCAACATTTCAGAAGACAATTGAACCCGTAGTATTTTTCTTTTTCTCGTTGGCTTGTAGCGTGTTGTTCTCCTTTAACAACACAGTAACTCATTCCTCTAATGATTTAATCTTAGATTGCAACAGGGGAACATTTGTGTAGTAACGTTCAAGCCAAGAATTGCATTGAGTACATGATGGTTGATCGGGCCTTGGAATTATAGGCGAGGGTTCCTTCAAGTTACCAGGGGTTTCACTATGAATCTTAATTCCTGGGAATTTAGGGTCATTCTTGAGGCACGGAGGTAATTTGGAAACATAGTCATAGGGTTCCATAGAGAAGAGTCCATGAGATTAAGGGTATTTCTCGGCTAGGAAACGTTCAATCTCAGAGTCTGAATCCTCGCTCAAGACGATATGCTTCTGGTCAGTGCTCTGCCTAGGCTTTTTTCGAGCACATCTCGATATCCATCATGAATTTTTCTTTCCCTTACTGTTGAAAACAATATCACCTTTGCCTTTCTTCCTCACAGGCCTTTTGACGGCCTGAGTATTGTCTTTAGCACATGGGTCGGCCATGGTATTGGGTAGGTCAATGTCGGGGCAATTCGAGGGTTTGACAGGGGGTAAAAGGGTAGTAGGTGGCATGATAGGCTCAACCAGTGTTTCAGTGACCAAAAACTTATCCATTAGAACACACTCAGGGGTAGCAAAGCCATTCCTTGATAGGAAGGCTTGCCAACAGTCACCACTAAGGCTCAAATGATGAACGATAATGACTTTGATCAAGCAGTGATGGAAAAGGATGCTATCAGCCTTCTCACGCTTAAATCGTTTGGACATTTTGTAAAGACTGCGTAGGAGATAGTGGGGCATGTTCAGAGGGTAGTCTATAAAATTCATCAATAACCAAAGATGATACAGAAATACCAAACCGTAACGACCTTTGCAAGTCACAAACTGCTTAACAATTGCCAATAGATCATGCCACCTAGGTTTGAGGGTAGTGACAGGCATATCTCTATTACAACTAACGATCTTCCTCGATGTGAATAGGAGTGATCACGACACCTCACCGACTTTGGAGTTCTTAAACCACCTCTGCCCTTTAGCTAGTAAGCCTGTAGCCAAGCTGAGGAATTCCTCATCTAGCTCGAGTTGTATGTCTCTAACCTTAGCCCTACATCCATCGAAGGTGAGGGAAAACTGTTGGGCTACTGAAAGGTTGAAACCCTCAAATATTTGGATAAAAACTATCCAACCACTATTTTCCAAATCCTCATGAGCATTGTCAAATAACATGAGTGTTTGGCTTCCATTAGGTTCTATGCGCACCACAGGTGCCATAGGAGAGGGCACACAGTGAGAAGGGTAAACGGACGAGGGTTTGGACAGGGTATACGCAGGATCGAAAGCTCAGGGATTTCCCAAAAACCAACAAAGGTAACCCAAGATAGAAGGCAGGCATCAATACCTAAGTGTGCGAAGGTGGTGGAATGAAATCAACCCATGCAAAACAGTCATATACAAATGTACAATCGATGACACTTATGGTGATTCAAATTACTATTGGTATATGTTAAAAACAATGCCATTCAGAAAATTAATGAAATCTGACGGCAACCTGCCCTCGGCGGCAACCGCTCCTCACCAGGACCTTCTTATTCCTGCCCCCGAAGAGTTGTAATACCCTTCAAATCCCGTATCGGGACTTCTTGTCACCCATAGGATACTCTTTTGATCTCCCGACAGTCACTTCGGGAAATCGGGCTTCGCGATATCGCGAACCCTGTGTGCACGGTCTCTTGCAACACAAAACTCTGAACCCTGAACTCCGACAGTACGCCATCTGTCCTCCCGTGAATCTCATGGTCCCACAATTCCACGACGCCATTAGGATTTCACGCATCGCGAATCCACGATACAAGTTTTCTTTGCTGTCGAAAACCCCCGAACGCCGAATCCTGATTCTCCGACTCCTCAGGATCGTGCGCCACGTGTCCCTGCTCTGATCAACGGCTCTCGTTGATTCGAGAAATTGCGAGTCGCAATTTCTACCACTATGAAACTCTTGTCTCGCCAAATGCCAAAATCCGATGGACTTTGATCCTTCCTTCGCTTAGAGGTTAACTCCCCCACGACTTCCCCATGATCTGACGGTCTGCGGATCTCACGATTCTCCACGACGATTTCAAGTCGTCGATTCTCTTCCTCTCGAGGATTTCTCCCACCTCGAAGCTTCTCCTGGTTCGGACCTTCTTCTGAGTCTGTTCCCACAATGACTCGAAGGAACTATCCCTCCTGAGCTTTTGCAACTCTGACTCCTTCAGAGACTTTTACGCCCGCTTCCTGTGCTCGACTTTTCAACAACTCTCTAAGTGTTGAATTCTTCAAATCCCATGCACTCACCTGCAACAGAGATCTTCCACCCACTTAGCTCAGACGAACTCCTGAGGCTTCTACCTTGGCCTGCACCTTACCTGCACGGCTTTGATGACCCAATTCAACTTGGGGCAAACGAGAACGAGAGCTTAACTGCTTAAGCCTCATCAACGCACTCTATGCGGATGAATTCGACTGCAATCTATGCAGGAATCTCTTGGCTCAAAGAGAGAAACAATTGAAACTCATTCTCGTCTTCCTCCCAGATTTCAAATCTACCATGAAATCACATACACATCATATAAAACAAAGGCATAACAAGAAGCAAATATGGAACAACATAATATCAACAACACAGAGAATAATCACAGCCATGGAATTGAATCAAAGCTTTCCTATTAATTCAATATCTGTACATGGGGTTCTTCATACACTTCTCTGCTCTTCTCTACTTCTTGCTCCTGAATGAATTTATCTGCTGCTCTGAATGAATACAATAATACAAAGGAGGGTGCCTATATTCCGTTTTCCCTCACAAAAGTAAAACTGTCTAATCTAGACTTAATTATTTTATCTACCTGCATTAAATCTAATAAATGCCTCAGCTACCTAAGGATGAGAGCTTATCTTCTCAAGGTCCGTCTTACAATACAAGTGTGCTTCATTAAACCATGCATTAATGTCTTGGCGCAACAATATCACAATGTTTCAAAATTGGTGTTGGCGCTGCCCAGCTGTTCTTTCCTGCTTGGTGTGTTGGCTCGCTTGATGAGGTGTGGATGCTCCTGCATCATACTCCTCGGCTCAAAAATTTTCATGGGCTCTTGTCCATGAGCTCCTGCACGGTGTGACCATGCCTCTGTATCACTGCTTCTGTTTCCCAGCTGGCATCCTCCACTGGGTGATTCTTCCATTTCACCAGGTACTCAAAATACTGCTTTCTCCTGGTCTTCCTGCCTACTCTTTTATCCAGTATGCACTCCATCTGCGGTTTCTGTGCAACTGGCAATTTCTTCTGCCACTGGACATCTGGTTGATCATCACTCTCAGTTCCTGCTTCCCTATCTCTGTATGGGTATAAATCCGAAATATTAAGTATCAGAGATATCCCGATGCCCTCTGGCAACTCAAGCTCGTATGCATTTTCCCCGAATTTCTTCAGGACTCTGCACGGCCCAATTTTCTTCATCTTNTATCCCCAACTTCAAACTGAAGTTGTCTCTTCTGTTGATCAGCGCTGTGCTTGTACTCCTGATTGGACTTCTGCAGTCGCTGCTTCACCTCCGCGTGAAGTTCCTCCATCGCTTCAGCGAACTCTTCAGCACGAGCGCTGCTAGTTTCAGCATGTCCTAACTCCCTGAGTTTAGAAACTCCCCTCGGTTGTGTCCCATACAAAATATGGAACGGGCTTTTACCTGTACTTCAATTCACCGAATCGTTGTACGCAAATTCTGCCTGTGGAAAAATTTGATCCCAACTGCTATGGTGCTCCGTCACTAAGCTTCTCAATAGATCCCCTAAGATCCTGTTTACCACTTTCATTTGTCCATCTGTCTGGGGGTGATAAGCCGGACTAAATGCCAGATTAGTTCTCATCTTCTTCCATAGCGTCCTCCAAAAATGACCTATGAACTTTGTATCCCGATCCGAGACTATACTTCTCGGCAATCCATGCAATTGCACAATCTCTTTGAAAAACAANGCCATCTTTGAAAACCTGTCCACCACCACAAAGATGGAATCAACTCCTCGTTGTGTTCTCAACAATCCTAGCACAGAGTCCATACTAATTGCCTCCCATGGTCTCTCGGGTATAGGAAATGGCTGATAGAACCTTGTGTTCTTCTTTCGGCCCTTCGCATGTTGACATATCCGACACCTATCAACCAACCTCTTTACATATGTTCACATTCCTGGCCAATAATACGATTCACTCAGCTTGGCGAATGTTTTTTCATGTCCAAAATGACCTGCTAAGCCTCCGCTGTGTTTCTCCTTCACCACATTCTCCCTCATGGAGCAATTTGGAATGCACAACCGATTGCCTCTGAATAGCAATCCATCCTGGATCATATATTCCAGCCACGGACTCCGATCCCTGAGAACTGGGTTCTCGGCTGCTTCATAAGCTTCTCTGAAGTCTGCATCACCTGCATACATATCTTTCATATTCTCAAAACCCAAGGTCTTGACTTTGAACTCCTGCAACAATAAACATTTCCTGCTTAAAGCGTCAGCTACTTTGTTAGCAGTCCCCAAAATGTGTTTGATTACAAATGTAAAATTATGCATGTACTCGACCCATTTCGCATGCTTTTGGTTCAACATCTCCTGCCGACTCACGAACTGCAATGCATGATTATCATTGTACAAAACTAATTCCTTGGGTATCAAGTAGTGCCTCCACTTCTTCAATGCCTGTATGATGTCATAGAACTCTTTATCGTACGTGGAGTATTTCAGCTTGGCATCATCCAGCTTCTCGCTGTAATATGCTACAGGTCTATCATCCTGACTCAGGACCCCTCCAACAACATACCCGCTCGCATCACACTTCACTTGGAAGGTTTTCTGAAAATCGGGCAACACTAACACTGGTTTCTCTATTATCTTCCGCTTCAACAGATTGAAGCTCCTTTCAGCCTCGGCTGTCCAGTGAAAAACTTTATGACGCTTCTTCACTGTGTCCATCATCGCTGCACTAATTCCACTAAAATTTTGAATGAATTTTCTGTAGAAACTAGCCAGACCATGAAAAATCCTTACCTCAAAAATGTTCCTCGGCGGTGGCCAATTCCTGATTACTTCCACCTTCTCAATATCCATCTTCAATTCGTTCGTCGAGATTACAAAACCCAAATAAATGAGTTATGTCTGCATGAACGAGCACTTCTTCAAATTGATCAGCAGCTTCTCCTGTTGTAGCCTTCTCATCACAATGGCCAAATGTCTCAAGTGTTCAGCCTTGGCCTTGCTGAAAATTAATATGTCATCCAAATACACGACCACAAACTTACCAATGAATTCCCTCAGGACTTCATTCATCAGCCTCATAAAAGTGCTCGGCGCATTTTTCAAACCAAATGGCATGACCATCCATTCGTACAAACNGTTTGTCTTGAATGTTGTCTTCCATTCATCTCCTTCTCTCATCCAGATCTGATGATATCCGCTCTTGAGATCAATCTTCGAAAAATAATTTTACCCACTCAGGCAATCCATCAAGTCATCCATTCTTGGCAGTGGAAATCTGTACCTGATGGTGATTTTATTTATTGCCCTGGAGTATGTACACATTCTCCAGCCTCCATCCTTCTTCGGACTCAGTACTATCGGAACAACACATGGACTAAGACTTTCTTTGTCCAGTCCTTTGTCCAACAAATCATGCACTTGCCTTTTGACTTCCTCGTTCTCCTGAGGTGTCAACCTGTACGCTGCCTTATTCGACAAACTTGCTCCGGGTATGAGGTCGATATGGTGACTCACACTCCTCATCGCTGGCAACGAACGAGGTAGTTCATCCACGATGATATCAGTGAACTCTCCCAACAGTTCCTGCATCTCCTCTAGCAAGTCATCCACTTTTGTGCTTTTCAGGACAATTCTCGGCTTCCTGACAACAAAGAATTGTGGCTCTTCATTCTTCTCTATCTTTGTGATAAGCTCCTTCCCACTCATGAGAAGTATTGTGCTGGTTACTTCCGACTTCACTTCTTTATCTTTTATCGGGAGTAATTTGTGTGTTCTCCCATCCTTCTCTAAGGTGTACATGTTCATCCTCCCATCATGAACAACGTTTTGGTCATACTGCCATGGTCTACCCAGCAATATATGACATACATCCATGGGAATGACATCACACAGAATCTCATCATGATAATTCCCAATCTTGAATTTAACTAAACATTGTTTAGTGACACTTACCCGGTGTCCTTTCTGTAACCACGAGACTTTATATGGACTCGGGTGCTTAGTCGTTTCTAGTTCCAATTTCTCCACCATATCGGTCAAAACGAGATTGTCAGTGCTTCCATTGTCCACTATGACCTTGCATTTCCAGCCCTTGGTCTTGCAAGTCATCCTGAACAGTCTGCATCTTTGCGCTGTGTTCTCCACCTCTTTCTCGGGTTTCAAGAGAACTTTGAGCACTGTCAGTGACTTCCCACTTCCAGTGTCTTCATCCTCATCATCACGCCTCTGCGCCTCAGTGATGTGGGATTTTCCTCTGTTTGACTTCCTATATGGACAGTCCACGGCTTTATGTCCATCCTTTCCACATGTGAAACATGTAATCACTCCTCCTCGGCCTCTTCCTCTACCTCGGGTACGAGGAATTGTATTGGCATCAGCATATCCGCCACCCTGTTCCGTATGATGCCTCCTCGGCTCAGCATTGTGCTGCCTCTGCTCAATTTGTGGTTGCCTCTACAGTGAGGTACCACCTCTCTCAGCTTTACCCTGAGGTTTCTTCCACTCCTCCTTGGGCTTCTGGAATTTTTCCTGGGCGATTGCCTTGCCTCTGGGCTAACTCCTGCCTCGCCCTCACTGTCCCTTCTTGCGGCTCAACTTCTCCTCGGATTTTAGAGCCAATTGGTAAGCATATTCCACCATCCTGATGGTTAGCATGCTTAACTCGTCCTGAATGTCATATCTCAACCCATTCAGATATCTCGCCACCTTTTCATCATCGCTCTCTTGATGACCAACTTGAATGTTGAGCCTGTAGAATTCTTTGGTGTACTCTTTCACCGTCATCAACTTCTGCCTCAGGTTCTGCATCCGCCTGAACAGAGTGATCTGATAATCTCTGGGGATGAATTTCTCTTTCATCTTCGCGATCATCCTGTCCCAGCTTTTGATCTTCTGTTTTCCTTTGCAGCGCCTATCAGCCTGCAATTCATCCCACCATAAGGCTGCATGTCCTTTCATATTTGTAACAACATGCCTTACCTTCTTGTCCTCTTCGATGTCTTCATAATCAAAGTAGGTGTCGAGTGCTCGGATCCAATCCAACAACTCCTCTGCATTTATACTTCCCTCATAGACGGGAATGCCCATCTTGGTCTTCGAGCTCATCCTAGCGATAGCTCTGATCAACCTCTCTATTGAGGCATCCTCTGCTGAGACCTCTTCTGCATCGTGTCCAGCTTCCTCTTCCACTTCGGAATCACTGAACTCTCCTGCGCCAGCTCCGCGCCTTTGGGTGGTCTCCATCTCCTCAAGCCTTGCTCGGAGATCTCGTATATGTCGTTCCATCTCCGGATTCCCTGCCGACCTTCCTCTTCTTCGGGCATCTCTGTCTTCTCAATCAGGTGACTGCCTTTCTCTTCTAGGTGGCATGATGTCTTCTCTTCTTCTCTGCTATATAAAGAAAAAATATTCCCACTCTGATACCACTTGATGACAACCTGCCCTCGGTGGCAGCCGCTCCTCACCAGGACCTTCTTCTTCCTGCCCCCGAAGAGTTGTAATACCCTTCAAATCCCGTATCGGGACTTCTTGTCACCCACAGGATACTCTTTTGATCTCCCGGCAGTCACTTCGGGAAATCGGGCTTTGCGATATCGCGAACCCTGTGTGCATGGTCTCTTGCAACACAAAATTCCGAACCCTGAACTCCGACAGTACGCCACCTATCCTCCCGTGAATCTCGTGGTCCCACAATGCCACATCGCCATCGGGATTTCGCGGATCGCGAATCCACGATACAAGTTTTCTTTGCTGTCGAAAACCCCCGAACGTCGAATCCTGATTCTTTGACTCCTCGAGATCGTGTGCCACATGTCCCTGCTCTGATCAATGGCTCTCGTTGATTCGGGAAATCGCGAGTCGCGATTTCTACGACTATGAAACTCTTGTCTCACCAAATGCCGAACTCCGATGGACTTTGATCCTTCCTGCGCTTAGAGGTTAACTCCCCCACGACTTCCCCGCGATCTGATGGTCTGCGGATCTCACGATTCTCCACGACGATTTCAAGTCGTCGATTCTCTTCCTCTCGAGGATTTCTCCCACCTCGAAGCTTCTCCCAGTTCAGACCTTCTTCTGAGTCTGTTCCCACAATGACTTGAAGGAACTATCCCTCTTGAGATTTTGCAACTCTGACTCCTTCAGAGACTTTTACGCCCGCTTCCTATGCTCGACTTTTCAACAACTCTCTAAGTGTTGAATTATTCAAATCCCATGCACTCACCTGCAACAGAGATCTTCCACCCACTTAGCTCAGACGAACTCCTGAGACTTCTACCTTGGCCTGCACCTTACCTGCACGGCTTTGATGACCCAATTCAACTTGGGGCGAACGAGAACGAGAGCTTAACTACTTAAGCCTCATCAACGCACTCTATGCAGATGAATTTGACTACACTCTATGCAGGAATCTCTTGGCTCAAAGAGAGAAACAATTGAAACTCATTTTCGTCTTTCTCCCATATTTCGAATCTACCATGAAATCACGTACACAACATATAAAACAAAGGCATAACAAGAAGCAAATATGCAACAGCATAATATCAACAACACACAGAGAATAATCACAACCATGGAATTGAATCAAAGCTTTCCTATTAATTCAATATCTGTACATGGGGTTCTTCATACACTTCTCTGCTTTGCTCTACTTCTTGCTCCTGAATGAATTTACCTGCTTCTCTGAATGAATACAATAATACAAAGGAGGGTGCCTATATTCCGTTTTCCCTCACAAAAGTAAAACTGTCTAATCTAGACTTAATTATTTTATCTACCTGCGTTAAATCTAATAAATGCCTCAACTACCTAACGACGAGAGCTTATCTGCTCAAGGTCCGTCTTACAATAAAAGTGTGCTTCATTAAACCATGCATTAATGTCTTGGTGCAACAATATCACAATGTTTCAAAATTGGTGTTGGCGTTGCCAAACTGTTCTTTCCTGCTTGGTGTGCTGGCTCGCTTGATGAGGTGTGGATGCTCCTGCATCATACTCCTCGGCTCGAAAATTTTCATGGTCTCCTGTCCATGAGCTCCTGCATGGTGTGACCATGCCTCTGTATCACTGCTTCTGTTTCCCAGCTAGCATCCTCCACTCGGTGATTCTTCCATTTCACCAGGTACTCAAAATACTGCTTTCTCCTGGTCTTCCTGCCTACTCTTTTATCCAGTATGCACTCCATCTGCGGTTTCTGTGCAACTGGAAATTGCTTCTACCACTGGACGTATGGTTGATCATCACTCTCAGTTCCTGCTTCCCTATCTCTGTATGGGTATAAATCCGAAATATTAAATATCAGAGATATCCCGATGCCCTCTGGCAACTCAAGCTCGTATGCATTTTCCCCGAATTTCTTCAGTATTCTGCATGGCCCAATTTTCTTCATCTTGAGCTTGTTATATGTTCCCCTTGGGAACCTTTCCTTCCTCAAGTGTGCGAGAACCATATCCCCAAATTCAAACTGAAGTTGTCTCTTCTGTTGATCAGCTCTGTGCTTGTACTCCTGATTGGACTTCTGCAGTCGCTGCTTCACCTCCGCGTGAAGTTCCTCCATCGCTTCAGCGAACTCTTTAGCACGAGCACTGCTAGTTTCAGCCTGTCCTAACTCCCTGAGTTCAGAAACTCCCCTCATCTATGTCCCATACAAAATCTGGAATGGGCTTTTACCTGTACTTCGATTCACCGAATCGTTGTACGCAAATTCTGCCTGTGGAAAAATTTGATCTCAACTGCTATGGTGCTCCATCACCAAGCTTCTCAATAAATCCCCTAAGCTCCTGTTGACCACTTCCATTTGTCCATCTGTCTGGGGGTGATAAGCCAAACTAAATGCTAGATTAGTTCTCATCTTCTTCCATAGCGTCCTCCAAAAATGATCTATGAACTTTGTATCCCGATCCGAGACTATACTTCTCGGCAATCCATGCAATCGCATAATCTCTTTGAAAAACAAATTCGCGATGTGCGTCGCATCATTGGTCTTATGACACAGAATAAAATGTGCCATCTTTGAAAACCTGTCCACCACCACAAAGATGGAATCAACTCCTCGTTGTGTTCTCGGCAATCCTAGCACAAAGTCCATACTAATTGCCTCCCATGGTCTCTCGGGTATAGGAAATGGCTGATAGAACCCTGTGTTCTGCTTTCGGCCCTTCGCATGTTGACATATCCAACACCTGTCAACCAACCTCTTTACATATGTTCGCATTCCTGGCCAATAATACGATTCGCTCAGCTTGGCAAATGTTTTGTCATGTCCAAAATGACCTGCTAAGCCTCCGCTGTGTTTTTCCTTCACCAAATTCTCCCTCATGGAGAAATCTGGAATGCACAGTTGATTGCCTCTGAATAGAAATCCATCCTGGATCATATATTCCAGCCACGGACTCCGATCCCTGAGAAATGGGTTCTCGGCTGCTTCATAAGCTTCTCTGAAGTCTGCATCACCTGCATACATATCTTTCAGATTCTCAAAACCCAAGGTCTTGACTCTGAACTCCTGCAGCAATAAACATTTCCTGCTCAAAGCGTCAGCTACTTTGTTAGAAGTCCGTGAAATGTGTTTTATTACAAATGTAAAATTCTGCATGTACTCGACCCATTTCGCATGCTTTTGGTTCAACTTCTCCTGCCGACTCACAAACTGCAATGCTTGGTTATCGCTGTACAAAACGAATTCCTTGGGTATCAAGTAGTGCCTCCACTTCTTCAATGCCTGTATGATGGCATAGAACTCTTTATCGTATGTGGAGTATTTCAGCTTGGCATCATCCAGCTTCTCGCTGTAATATGCTACAGGTCTATCATCCTGACTTAGGTTTTGGTGTCTTGCTAACTGTGTGACCATAATTGAATTGGAAATGAAATGAACACATAGACAAGATTGACCATAATAATCCAGTGATGATTTTAATGTCATTGACGTGACTTCGAAATCAAGGTTTTCACGCTTGCAGTCTTGAAAATGAGAACAAAGGCAGGTGTGCAAATGCGCAAGATAATATTGTTTTTTTATTCAAAATATTTCAATGAGAATCAAGGGTTCCAAAACACTTGTGTAGGCAGCTTATACAGATAAGATAAAAATGCGAAATGGTTTCCAACAATGGTGACACACTGGTAGAAGCAGTTATCTCTGCCAAAACAAATTCAGATTATGATAACAAGAATAATTCAAACTCAAAAACAACCAGAAAATTGTTTAAACATCATTAATAATCAAATATTCTAGTAGTGCTTAAAGGATGAAAATTGATAACAGTCTTAAGACAAGCGAGCCACGATATTAAAGATAAAATCTCTAATACTATTGACAGAGCCACTGCTACCAGCAGGCATTCATAGCCTCGACAGGGTTTCCATTTAACCCACTTTGATATCTGTATCCTGCCAAGAAGTTCCATATCAGAGTAAAGGACATTTTAAGGTCAAGATATTTCATACTTACGAATTTTCATATACCCGACATTGCTTCGCTGCCAGCGGGCCTGTTCAGTACCCCGATGAAGTTGTCTTGGCATCATGCATGCATTTACCCACTGCCAACAAACCTGTTCAACGTCCTGGTGGGTTTACAAGCACTTCCCACAGCTCTTTTAATGATTTATTTGTTTTTTAAAGTTATAAAATTGAGCGGGTTGGCGCTGAAAATTATGATATTTTAACATATTTTTTACAGACCTCAACATAAATTTTTAAAATTCTCCTTCATCAAGATCCAAAGATGGTTTGTTTACAAAACCAACCTTCTAAGGCAAGGAGACATCTTCTGAGTCGTTCCCTTAAGGAACAGGGAGAGCGTAAGAAGATAATAGATGATCGTGACAGACTTTACTCACAGATTGAAATCAATTAACTTCTTTCAAACAATAGTTTTTTCTCAACACAGATATAAATTTCGGAAGTATATAATTGATGTTTACACAATTTTTCAGCAGTCATTTTAGTGAAAGAATTTTCCTTTTTCCTTGTCTGAACAGTTCCAAAATTCAAGTATGTGTATTTCCAAAAACAAAACTAATAAGCGCAAAGGAAAAAATCAAAACCAAAATAGTAAAAGAAAGGAAAAAAAAAGAAAAATATGTACACAGTATACATAGGGTTGTCATCAAGCGCAATATCTTTTCAGAGATTGGCCATTCACCAGATAGGTGTCTGGCTACCCCTCTATACTCTGTAATCGGAAAGAGCTGGGACCCAGTTTCTCAACAATTAAAAACGGTCCAAGCCATAAGTTTTGAAATTTCGTGTGCTCTCCCTTTCCCTCATGTGGTTTGTCCCATTTCAAGACAAGGTCACCTACTTCGAAGTTCCTATCAGAGGCAGAGTTAGCATCAAACCATCTTTTGACCACTAGCTGATGCTAATCTAACTTACGTTTAGCTTGGGCTCTTACCTCTTCTAGTTTCATTAAAGCATTAATTCGGTTTTCCAAAGGGGGACAGTCTTCTTCTTGTATTTTCTGCGATAGCTGTAGTTAGGGAAGAAGAATGTGTGGTGGCAGAATTTCTTCTCTGCCATAAATGAGAAAGAAGGGAGAGTTACCTACAACAGATTTTGGTGTTACCCTATCAGCCCAGATTGCGTTTAAAAGAGCATTATGCCAGTTTTTGTGATTCTCAGATACCGTTCTCTTGATGATTTTAATCAAATTATTATTTGTTGATTCTGCCAATCCATTGCCCTCAAGGTAGTAGCTGGCATAATACTTCAATTTAATTCCTTTTTCTAGAGCGAACTCACTCATTTCAAGAGACGAAAAATAAGAAGCGTTATCGAATACTAAACAGTCAGGGATACCAAAACGAGTGATAATATTCGAATTTAAAAAGGAAATTACCTGACTAGTATTCACACTTCTTAATGCGGCAGCTTCAGACCATCTAGTGAAGTAATATGTGGTTGTTATGATAAACGTATGTTGCTGTGAGGATGGCGGATTGATTGGACCTATAATATCAAGGCCCCACTGCTGAAAAGGGGAGTCTACTGAAACAGGTTGCAAAGGAAAGGCTAGTTTCTGTAACCGCCCTGATGTTTTTTGACAAATAATACACTTACGACACAAGGCATGGGCATATCTAAAAAGTGTGGGACATTTATAACTATCTCTCAAAACTTTATGAGCAGTGGTGTCACCACCAAAATGCCCACCAACTTCTCTTGCATGCAACTCTAGTAAGACTTTTTCTGCTTCGTCTTTCTCAAGACAGCGCATTAGTACACCATCAAAATTTTGACGAAACAACATACCATTAATCAAATGAAAGGAGGTAGATTTTAATATTAACGCTCTTCTTTTAGTGGGATCCAAGTGACGGGGAGTTGACCCATGTTCAAGACAGAATTTTATATCATCATACCATGGACAGACAGAGTTTTGTGCACAACAGATTGCATTTTGATTGTGTTGTCCTAGGTTTGACATATTGTTTTCTTCTTGATGCCTTGTTGTTGAATCAACAACTAACTTGCATAACCCTAGGCCTCTCACTATTTGAGCTGGGGTAATTTCTATGTCATACTCCTGCAAAGAAGTAACCCAATTCACCCTCTTTTCGCCTAATTCCTTCTGCACTAACAGATTCCTAACGGCTGGGTAAGGGACAACAATTTTCGTCCTAGATTTAAAAAGATAAGACCGGAAGTGTTTGACTGCCTTGAAAACAATGTAGGCTTGTTGATCTACCACTAGGTAATTAAGTTTCATGCCTTTGAAAGCAGAGCTCAAAAGGCAATGGATACTTCATTGTTTTCAATGTTCTTTTCAGTTAGGACAACAACGTAGGAATGGTCAGAAGTGAATGTGTAGAGCGTGAAGTCTTGCGAAAAGACGAGGCTCATGGGAGAAGGAGCGTCTATTATGGCCTTTTTTATTGCATTAAAATCTTGGTTTTCTAAGGGTCCCCAATGATATTGTGCGTCTTTCTTAATTAAATTTTGTAAAGGTCTGACCATTTCAGAGAAACTCGGGATGAATCTCCTGACAAAGTTTATTTTGCCTAAGAAAGACTGCATAGACTTTTTGGATGTAGGAGGGGGAAGTTTTGAGATGACTTGAGTCCTTTCAGGGTTGATAATCATCCCTTTCTTGAGACAATGAATCCTAATAGTTTACCTTGTTCTACTGCGAAGATATATTTTTTAGGATTTAAGGAAATGTCGTATTTATGACATCGTTGTAGAACAACTCTTAAATGAGCTAGATGATTAGTTTTGTTTTTTGAAAATACAGTAACATCATCTAAGTAAACTACAATGGATTGATTGATTAAGCCTCGGAAAGAGATGTCCATCGCTCTCTAGAAAGTGGCACTGGAATTAATCAGTCCAAAGGGCATTTTTCAATAAGCGTAGGTGCCCCATGGAGTGCGGAAGGTAGTTTTAAGTTGGTCTAGAGGAGACGTCAGGACTTGGTTGTACCCTAAAAAACCATCCAATAAGGATAGCCTCTCAGAACCAGATACCTGTTGAAGGATCTGTTCCATAGGTGGGACAGGGTAGTTGTCTTTATCAGACGCTCTATTAAGGTTTCGGAAATCGACGCATAGTCGGATTTCCCCACTTTTCTTCCAGACAGGGACAAGGTTAGAAACCCATTCCGTGTTCCTAACTAAGAAAATTATCTTAGCATTTATGAGTTTATTTAATTCTTTTTTGACGGTTGGTTCAAGCTTAGGGTGCATTTTTCTTAATTTTTGTTGAAAGGGCAAGGTTTGGGGTTTCATAGGAATGACGTTTTGTATGATGTTAGGGTCGAAAGTTTTAAGGTCATCATACGTCCACGCAAAAACATCTTTATATTCCTTAAAAAATTTAACAAATGTAGCTTTTTATTGTTGAGAACACCCCACCCCTAAATTAATGCACTGTGGATTGTCATCAATTCCCAAGTTTACTTTTTCATATGATAACGAGGAACTATTGGTTTTACAGTTGATTGATTTTTTGAATTTATCTTGAAGATCGTAAAATTTTTCTAATCTAACTATAGATTTAGGGATTGAATTTACCATGTCTGATGAAGATTCAGGAGATCTTGGATCTGGTATTACCGTGAAATCACGCAAATTGTCGTCATGAGTGCATTTGTCAATCACCGCGCCTTGAAAAATTTCTTCCATATGCAGAAGCTAATAATCTGTTGATCGACGTCGAAGACTCTCCAATTCATGATGTTGTCGGGAACAGATGGCCTGAACAATAGTTCGACGGAGAATGCATTTGGAGACAAGCCTTCTGTAGGAAAGAGTTTAGAAGCTACATTAGCTAATAGATAAGCTCCAGAATTATTCAATCTAGGAATAGAATTTATATTGAAAGAAGAAAATTTATTCATTAAATTACATACCTTGGATTGGTAGCTTTTAAGATGCAGAGACAGACAGTGGATAGAATATCTTACCTGTCTAACTACGATTTTGGAATCTCCAAAGACAGTCAAGTTTTGAATGTTCATATCTAAAGCTTTTCTGAGGCCTTGCAGTAAAGCCTCATATTCTGCTGTGTTATTAGTACATTCAAATTCTAACCTACATGCAATCAGAGTTTTGTTACCTGCTAGATCTATAATAACACAGCCTGCACCAGCTCCTTCTTCGAACTTTGACCCGTCAAAATAAACAGACCAAATTTGATTTTTATCGGGTGCATGAGACCATTGTGTAGAAGCTGTTGGATGCACATATGCTACAATCTCGGACTATTGTTCTGGGTTGGTGATGGCTGAAGTCTCGGCCATGAAATTACCGAAAAAGGTATCCATCCCTTGTATTTCGGGTGAATCGGTAGAAGGTGTAAATGGCTCATTGGGATCATTCAAATCTGTGACCGTGAACTTAAGGTAGCATTCGTGATTTACCTTGATTTTGTTGGGCTTGCCATTCTCGAGAAGCCACAGGTGAGACCAATCTGTTGCGAAATAGTCGTGTAGCTGCTTCGACCAATCTCTGCTTAGAAACAAACCATAAACTTCCAGAATATCCACAACAATAATATCAATAAGTTGATGAACTTTGGGGTTAGACGATAATCTTATAAGCACATTCCTTAATTCTCCTATGACTTTAACACTAGTTCGATCAAGTTGGATGATTTTCAAATTGGATGGTTCAACTTCAGCATTAATCTTCTGACACATAGACCATGGCATGACATTGGATGACACCCCTGAATCTACCATACAATTGTGCACATTTATATTAAAGATTTTGAAAGTTAACAAAAATGGAGGTACATTTCTGCGAGTACTAAGGGTGGAAGATTGTGTCTTTTTACTCACAGTTTCGAAAACTAATTTATCTACATTTGTTACATTATTTACAGGAAGGCTTCCTTTATCATGAGGATCAAGATTACTCTTAGCGGAAGTATTCTGAGGAGATTTGTTCTGAACAAACTTGTTACTTCTTGAATTACCATTTTTTCTATTCTCTGCGATATTCTGTAACATTTTTTGTACCAGAATTTTTTTTTTTAATAACTCATAAACATAAATGTTAGCCCTTAACTTTTTAATATCTTCAACTAAATCATAATCTAAGTTAGGGTTTACATGACTCTGTTTAGTCTCAGATGGTTTATATTGCTTTGGGGGCAAAGTCGTAGTAGTTTCGGAAGAAGGTTTGTTTGTTGTCTTACTCCTAGTATTGTAGGGATGCACTGTCTCAAAGTTAGCTTGAAATATGCTATCTGAGAAGTGTCCAAAAATGTTCAGAGAATATTCTTCTTCTTCAACTGTCTCTTGTTCAACTACCTCCTCAAGAATCTAAGGAGGCATCAAGTTATCATGGGCTTCTAGAATTATTTGAAGGGCGAATTGCAGACTTTCTAGATTTAGGCCCTCGGTATTTGGATTAGGTCGGTTGGTGGGAAAAGGCTTCCTGAACGAGGGTTTGTAGGGCCCTTTTCTCGAAGAATATTCTTCGACCGTCCTTTTCAAATCTATAACTTGATTTGACAGTTTTTGAACGACTTTAGTTAGGTTTTCTAAATCTGAGCTTTCAGGTTGTGTTTTATTTTGAGCAGGTCTAGGGAGGATTTCGATCTTCTTTTTGGAAGATGAACTAGTCTCTGTTTCGTTGCTAGTAGTGTCTTTTAAACTAAGTATGTCTTTTTCAATCTGGCTAGCCTCTTCGAAGGCCTCTAACAACGTGGATTTCTTAGATCGTTTAACCCAAATGGCTATACTTTGATGAAAGGCTTTAGTATAGTATGCTATGCTAAGATTCTCGATAGGCATGGAATCCGTAGGGATTTGGTTCTTAAGTGTTAATAATCTTTGATTAAAGTATTTAATTTTCTCTTTTGGGTTCATTCTTAATCTAGAAAGCTCCATAACTAGAACTTTTGGAGACTTATCATCTCCAAACTTCTCAAGAAAGCAAGATTCAAACTTCTCCCATGATACGATGGTATGGGGTTGCTGGGCAAAGTACCAAGTAGAGGCATTTCCCTCGAAAGTATAGGGGAACAACCTATATAATACGTCTTCATGCTAGACATTACAGAGTCTTATGGCTAACATAAAAATTTTAATGTGATCTTCGGAGATCTGTTTAGAGTTAGGGTCAAACTTGGGAAGCCACTTCTCCGAATGTTTGGGTAAGGGATGTTGAGCCCCAGGTATGACTACTGCATCCTAGTCGAGCCAAGGTCTGGCAGGATTTTTCTAGTTATCCATTGGTGTAGGTGGTGTGGAAGGCTGAGAAGGGGAACTGGCTTCATCAGAAGAGTCTTCTCCAGAAGAAGAAGGAGATGATGGAGGTGGTGAGGGTGGTATTCCAGTTCCTCTTGCAGTAGGAGTGAGGATTGGATCTGTAGGGTTTAAAGTGAGGTTAGTGCCTCCAAGTTGTTCTTTGATATCAGAGAAATATAAAGGTTGGTCCAAAAGTCGATTTGGTTGCATTAAACGGGCGAAGGCACTATGTGTTCTTAAGAGAGATTGGCGAACAATCTCTTGTACATCACCACCTGTAGGATTTGGGGTTGTTGGTTCAACTGTGATCCGTAGATCGTCGTTTGATGTAGTTGATGTTTGAGGGGGGATGTTGTCATTTGAATGACTTCTTGTCACTATAGGTGAGTGGTTGGGTGGTGGAGGAGTCTTACGACCGCCTTGTGCCATTAATAAATTTCAAGCCCTCCTTCTAGCGCCATTTGTTGACGGGTGAAATTGAACGCTTGCCAACTGGAGGAGTGGATCCGGTCTGGGGTTGTCTAAATAACCCAAGCCATTTGGGATGATCCACCCTGATGGGTTTAGCGGCTCTGTTGGCTGATCTAAGTCCTAGGAAAATGAAATAAAACTAACTAAAGGAACTAATCTAAATGAAAACAACAATTAAAGCAAATTAATAAACAAATCTGAAATACATATATACAGTCTATTTCCTAATATTATACAACAATAATTCTATGAAATTAAATGTTCAATTATCAATAGAATTAGATCCCAACTACAAATGTACAATATTTACAGATTACAGATTTTAAATCGAAAACCTAAAAAAAAACCATTTGTGAGTTGTCTTATGACAACAAAGCTATTATTTTTGAATTTTATAATTTTATGAAACAAAAAATAAAATAACAATTATCAAAGCTGAAGAATTAAAATAACAATCTGTACTAAAAAACTAAACTATACATCTATCTATACTACTGATAATTCTCTATCAAATTGAAAATAAAGATCTAACCTGAAGTAACGCTTTCCAATTTTGTCCAGTGCAAAGTATCTGATTCAGCTGTTCGATGGGAGGAAACCCGCACCAGATTTTCCACAAGCTTCTTGTTAATAGGAAGCAACACTGCTCTTTGAATATAAATGACAGGACAAACAAGACATAAAATGACAACAATCTTAAAATTTCCAAATCATCACATTTAGATAAACCCGTATGCGAAGATTTGTACAAAATGATTCATTTAACGAAGAAGATAAACCTTTAATTCATTAAATTGAAACAAAGTAATTGTTGTACTTTAAAATAAGAGACATCAGATATGGACAACACATAAACCAAATCACATCAACTTGCAACGAATTACGATAGCTAAAGTAGTCGATAATTGATTGCAAACTGATATGAGGAAAACTTGAAATAAAAGTTTGATATATTGAATGTTAAAGCTGTTACAAAACATCCACTTTCATCCCAGTTTGTATCCTCATAAGTCCATCATCTTTGTTCTCCCAATAGTGATGGGTTCATTACAAAAAATAACAAGTATTTAAAGACCACAGGGTAAAACATCCATGTGGGAATTATCAACCACTGTTTACAGAAAATATGGGAAGAATCTCCCCAAATGTCTATTTCTAACTAAAACTAACAACTTGAACCAGATCAATGTAATAAAAGTATGTTCTAAACTACCACAACACGTCCAATTGGTCATTGAAATTCGCATGCACCTGAAATTCGACAAGAATAGACAAGTTTAGATAACATTTTACTTGTAAAATTAACAAAAATCTAAATTTTAAGACTAGCTATAGAATCTCACGATTTTGTAGATGGTCTAATTTGAAAACAAAATTGTTTTAAATCAATCCAAAACTAACAGAAACATGTTCAAATTATTAAACAAATATTTCATTTCTAATTGAAAACAAAGCAAATCATCCACGCCAGAAGTAACCAAATCTTTATGCCAATTTGAAACACACAAAAATCATGTTTAATTAACCGAATGGTAGCAGGGATATATGCAATCTGTCAAACACATTTTATTACCAATTCGGAGTAGACATAGTTGTTTTGATAATTTGAAACTAACGAAATGATTATTGAATCAATCTCAATCGAAACAGACCATAACCGATCAAGCAAATCTTTCATATTCATTCAATACAAACGCAGTAGTTTATGTTGACTCGGAACTTAACAAAATCATTGTTGAATCAAAACAAAACTAACAAGATCATTTTTTAATTTAAAACTAACGGAACTATATCAAATCAATCTTTAATATGAATTCAACACATATACAAATAATTATGCTAATTCAAGGCACGCAACATTGTTTCAGAATCAAACCAAAAGAAATGAATCGAACTAACTTAGGGCTGACACAATCGTTATACTAATGAAAAATCATATCAATCAAAACATAGTTGTGTTCGAGTTTAGCAAACAAATCTTTTGTACATGATTCATAACGAATACATTTTTGGTAATTCAAAAATAACAGAATCGTTTTGAATCTATTAAAACAAACAGAACTATTTGAAAGAAAACCCAATCGGTCATATTGATTCAAAGCAACTCATAAAACAAAATCAATGTTGAAATACATACCTAGGCAGTAGGAAAATGATTCAATCAGGATAACTTTGAATTGACAAAGGCCGTTGTTGCCTTGACATTTCGGAAGACAATTGCACCCGTAGTCTTTTGCTTCTTCTCGTTGGATTGTAGCCTGTCGTTCTCCTTTGACAACACAGTAACTCGTTCCTCTAATTATTTAATCTTAGATTGCAACAGGGGAACATCCGTGTAGTAACGTTCAAGCTAGGAATTGCATTGAGTACACGATGGTTGATCGGGCCTTGGCATTATAGGCAAGGATTCTTTCAAGTTACCAGGGGTTTCACTATGAAGCTTAATTCCTGGGAATTTAGGGTCATTCTTGAGGCACGGAGGTAAGTTGGAAACATAGTCATAGGGTTCCATAGAGAAGAGGCCATGAGAGTAAGGGTATTCCTCGCCTAGGAAACGTTCAATCTCAGAGTCTGAATCCTTGCTCAAGACGATAGGCTTCTGGTCAGTGCTCTGCCTGGGCTTGTTTTGAGCACATCTTGATATCCATCATGCATTTTTCTTTCCCTTACTGTTGAAAGTAGTATCACCTTTTCCTTTCTTCCTCATAGGCCTTTTGACGGCCTTAGTATTGTCTTTAGCAGTAGCACACAGGTCAACCATGGTATCGGGTAGGTCAATGTCAGGGCAATTCGAGGGTTTGACAGGGGGTAAAAAGGTAGCAGGTGGCAGAACAGGCTCAACAAGTGTTTCAATGACTATAGACTTATCCATTAGAACACACTCGGGGGTAGCAAAGCCATTCTTTGATAGGAAGGATTGCCAATAGTCACCACTAAGGCTCAAATGATGAAAAATAATGAATTTGATCAAGCAGTGATGGAAAAGGCTGCTATCAGGCTTCTCACGCTTAAATCATTTGGACATTTTGTAAAGACTGCGTAGGAGATAGTGGGGCATGTTCAGAGGGTAGTCTATAAAATTCATCAATAACTGAAGATGATATAGAAATACCAAACCGTAACGACCTTCGCAAGTCACAAACTGCTTCTCAATTGCCAATAGATCATTCCACCTGGGTTTGAGGGCAGTGACAGGCATACCTCTATCACAACTAACGATCTTCCTCGATGTGAATAGGAGCGGCCATGACACCTCGTCGACTTTGGATTTCTTAAACCACCTCTTCCCTTTAGCTGGTAAGCCTGTAGTCGAGCTAAGGAATTCCTCATCTAGCTCGAGTTGTATGTCTCCGACCTTAGCCATGCATCCATCGAAGGTGAGGGAAAACTGTTGGGCTACCAAAAGGTTGAAACCCTCAAATCTTTGGATAAAAACTAGCCAGCCACTATTTTCCAAATCCTCACGAGCATTGTTGAATACTAGGAGTGTTTGGCTTCCATTAGGTTCTATGCACACCACAGGTGCCATAGGAGAGGGCACACAGTGAGCAGGGTAAATGGACGAGGGTTTGGACAGGGTATACCCAAGATCAAAAGCTCAGGGATTTCCCAAAAACCAACAGAGGTAACCCGAGATAGAAGGAAAGCATTAATGCCTAAGTGTGCGAAGGTGGTGGAACGAAATCAACCCATGCAAAACAGTCATATCCAAATGTACAATCGACGACGCATATGGTGATTCAAATCACTATTGGTATATGTTAAAAAAAATGCCATTCAAACAATTAATGAAATCTATGGTAATTCAACCCAAATATTTGCACAAGCATAGTGTTTGCATGGTTTTAAAATCAAAACAATGTTTCAAATAAGGATTTGACCATAAAACTTATGCATTGTATGAAACTATTGCATTAAGGATCTAATCGCCATGTTAATGCGTTGTTATGAACCCATTGAATTCGGTCAAGAGCAATAGAACATCAATCCACCATTGAATCAAAGACTCGATCACAATCATTAGAATATCATGTAACACCCCTCCTAGCTAAGGACATCTACTCAGTCAACCGGTGAATTTTTTTTTTAAAGTGTGTGCGCGTGTGCAGAAGAAAACAATCCCCTCGACTCAACGTCAGCACTCAGACCAACAGGACGCAAGTAAGACGAACACAATCAAGACGAACCGACATATCATAGCGATAACAAGAAGCGAACACCCCCGAATGGGAGGCGGGCAACTAAAGGCTGTAGGCAGAGACAGACACCAGGGGCTAGGCACAGTACTGTCACAGAAAGAAAGAATCCGTCAGTAGAGTCGCAGTAGTGGAACTGTGCCTTTAAACAGCCCGAGACTACTGATACGGCTCAGAATGTGTCGCCAGAGTGGAACTGTGCCTTTAAACAGCCCAAGACTCTTGATACGGCACTGAATTCTTGACGCAGGGAAACATACAGACACAAATGCTAGGGCTACTGAAGGGGACTAAATCCTTCCCGACACAAGCAGTCCAACCGACAACTATCACATCTCGATGCAACAAAAGACAACAAGGAACCCTCGTCTACTAAGGAAGACACAAGACAAGGACTCCGACCACAACAACCGTTATTATGACCAGGCACTAAATAGGACTTCCAGGAACAAGGGTTACTGACCCCACCAAGAAAGTCATACATCCATGCGCAACAACAATTAAACAAGCATCCCATCATTAAGACCTTGCAACCTTGGGATAACATCAAACATTATAATTGAGGAGCATACCCTAAATTAACTTTCAGCTTAATTTATCAACATCATGGCATGTATCAGATATAGCATAAACAAACGGAACTACCTAATCTAGTGTAACATGACCATTCCACGCCAATTTCATAAACATTAGTCCCAAGAGCCTTGATTCCTTAACATGGGTTCACGATAACTAAAAGCATCATCCTTAATCCATATAACTGTTAGCATAAACATCCACTACATCATTTGGGTAGACCTTGAGCTCCATAAACTCATTGCACC
>SNQJ01S0124298.1:0-26615 GCA_010110895.2 Picea sitchensis | reverse complement strand
TCCTTCATCTTTCTGTCATAGTATCTTTTAGTCAGGTATTTCTTCTCGAAATACCTCTTGAATTCCTTCCAAGTGACCTCTTTCTCTTGAATGTGTTGCACCTGCACAAACTGATCCCACCACATGGATGCTTTTCCTTTCAATCGGTACATTCCAATTCTTCCGTCTGCATGGGCAGAATAATTCTGCAGCTGGAAGTATTTATTCATGCCCAACAACCATGTCTCGGCATCTTCCTCCTTCTTATGTTCTCCATCGAATGTTGGAGGTTTAATTTTATTCATTTCTCCTTTCAATTCCTCCCTTCCAGATCTTCGATGTTTTCTGGTAGGGGACGGGCTTGAACTACTGTGTGTCTCCCTATCCGAATGTTTTTGGGAGCGACTGTGATGTCGGCTACTACTCCTCGATCTATTTTTTTCTCCTATGGTCTCTGCGACTCTCTGTCGTACTTGAGTCTCTTCCCTTCTCAAGTTTCTTCTCTATTCTTTCCAGACTCTGCAAGAATTTTAAGTTTAATTTCCCTTGCCGATCCTTAACTTTCATGAGCTTTCGGCTATAATTTGTCATTTCGATGCTCGGTGGCCTCCTCTTTGCAATCCTTCAAGGGTTTTCATTATATGTCCTTCCTTATCCATCTCCTTTCCATGCCATTAGAGTTCGACCCTTCAGCTCAGAGGTTAACATCCTTTCCTTCTAGTTCGTCTTCCATTTGGGATAATTGCAATTTTCCCCACTCCATACTCAGCGTTGATTAGCGGGTTTAAATGCGTGTGCAATCAATTCGAAGTTTGTCAGGTCATTAAACTTCATGCATAATCCACAACATTTATAACTAATGCAGGAGCAAAATGAAAGACATTTCAACTTCACAAATTTTAGAGCTCACATTAGAAACACGTTTTTCTGAGGTTTCTTGAAATTCTCCTATTTCCTCATCGGAAAATTTTCCTCCCTCAGGAAACTCTTAGAGTCTCAGATCGGCTATCGGAGGGGTTACCTCTATTGGGGTTTTGAAACTGGCATTGTTCTAGTGGGTTGAATCCCGATTTCCCAATTTAGATGAACTTACGCAGTAGCGAACCCCTCACGACTTAGCTCTTGTTGCATAATATGATCGTAATGTTCGCGGTAGTAGTCTTACCTTCCCTGTCCGGGTTGAGTCCTCAAACCCGTCATGCTTTCTTAGCTAGCCCTCGGCTAGGCCTTGGTCATATGTGATCGATACTATACGACTTGTTCAATCATGTGGTTTGCATGAGTTTTCCATAGTCTTGGTCACATCACGTATAATAGAAACTTAATCGGACCATGACGCATTAAGGACATTCAAATAAAGTTTATCTTTAAGCCTTGTTTAGAAGGACGATTAATTAGCGTTGCTCTTGAATTAAATTGAAAATCTAATTACCGAATTGAGAATAAAAGGTTTAAAGGTTAAATTAATCCGCGTTGCAATGCTTATCGGGATTCAGGTTTTATGAAACATGTTTCATATCATGATTTCGAAATCGATTTTGATGTGCCTTTTGCCTTAACCCTTCGCGGTTAATCCCAGGTCCATGTGACCTCTACCACGTGTCCATTATGAAGCTCTCGTCGGGGTTTTGGAGTTCATGATGTCGCGATGCTCACGTACTCGGAACTATCGATCCTCTGACTTTCGACGCATTCCTTTACGTGTTATCCCTTGCCATGGGCTCTACACCATGTGACCATGGAAGCATGATGACCTTTTCCTTATCGAGGGGTTGGGGGTTTGTGAATCAAAGTGTCAAAACCCTTGGCGTGGAATCCATAGATTTCGATTTTGATGGGCTCGATGCGTGATAGCCCTCAGGCTATGGCCCTCAACTTTGACAATCGGAAGTGCATTTCCGCGATATCGACACCTCAAAAGCTGCACTTGTTCTTAGAACTTCACCGAAGTTCAAACTCCGGTAATGGGGTGACGTCAGTCCCTCCACTCTAACCACGGTGGTCCCCACTCGTCCTTGCGCAGGTCGAATGCATTGTCCGGAATATCGATTCCCATTATCATGTCTTTCGGGACTTTTAATTCTCGACCTCAGAGCTCTGCGAAATCTTCGATACGTGTCGCTAGCGGTTGCGAGCACCGTCGGGATATTGTGTATCGCGATTCCTTGAGGCAGTGATTCTACACTCCTGAGACTCCGATGGAAAAATCCCGATACCTCTCCGGGACTTCTCCTCTGCGGGACTTAGATCACCATTACCAGCTTCGAATCAACTTCGAATGGTTGATGGGTAATCCTGAGGTATCTTACGACTCACGATCCTCCCAGGTTTAAACTCCTTTGCAGCATCCGAAGGTTTTAAACCTTGTGCACGTTCTCAATATCTGATGGTTACAAGGGTTAGCCTTCCCTCGAGGCAGATGGTTTCAACACCATTGTTGAATACATCTTCCTATGGTGCCGTTACGACTCAGTTCCGGTACGCTAAAGCGCATCGAGCTTGTAAGCCAGCGGTCAGCGCTTCACTTGACACTGCTGGAACAATAGCGTCCAGTGAGGGCCTAATTTCTCTTCACATTTTCGGTCAAAAGACCGCTCAACCCATCTGGAAACAGATTAATCCAAAATTATAGCTCGATACCACTACGTAGTGTACCAGCACCTACTTCAGGGTTTACCAACCCCGGTTACCATTCTATACATGAATGTTTATATAATTCATACAGGAATTATAACACATGCATTTAACACAATTAAAGACACTTTCAATTACGAGTGAAATATGAGTTCTTTGCTACAATTAAACAAGTCATAGTATTCAGCGGCACTTCATTTACACCGCAGTGGAGAAAACATGATACATAAGCAGCACAATCATGCGAAACATGATTAAAGCATAATTCGATACTTATCTTTTAACGGTAGCATCCACCAATGAAGTCACGGGCCTTCCTGAACCTCTAGCCTTAGACCACCTTTGTTCATCGGCTCGCGGTGGGTCACCCCGGCGGGAATGAGCTCCATCAAAGGCAAAGGAATCCTAGGCTAGGCTAAGGTTACATGGAAGATAGCACATACACGATCACCAGGAAGAAGCTTTCCCAAGAATCTCCCAGCTCAACCCAGACCCTCATTCCCCACATGCCTATTTCAACCCGGGAGAGTGCACCTTCTTTGTTACCTAGACAGTCCTCCGGATGCCAGTCTCCCTTACAGCAGGTTCGAGGAGCAGGCCGGATGGAAGTCTCAGGAATGTAACATTCTGAGGGGTTCCCTTCCGGGGTTCTCGCTACTCCCTCTGCGCACTCTCACTTGGAGAATTGGCTCCGCGAATAGCTCGCAAGCCTCAGAGTCGATTTTCGTGGTCCGCGTCAATCCATAGGAATAGGACCAAGGCTTCCCAAAGCGTCGTCCACCCAGTGATCTCCGGTGCAGTTCGAGCGGGCTCCATGCATAGGCTAGCTCAACATTTCCCCATACAACCACAAGATGCTTCCTGAGTTCAACGGGGATTAGGTTCGGGGAATGCGTTCACAGAGTTGCCGACGAACAGTTTCCACGGGCTCGGAACATGGTACGGGTTTCTTCGGACAAACCGCAGGCTTGGCAGAGCTTAGAGATAGATCGAGGTAATCACGGCTGAGATGGCGTACCGGTTCGCTACGGTTCGGTCAAAATGGAACATCCACGACTTACTTCCCTGCAACTTTATTTGCATGCACAGGGGTTGACACTTGTCACCTTGGGAACTACATCGTACCACAGCGTGCATCCCTTTGCGTTCCTTTCCCAAAGTACAGGATAAACGTAAATGCACGTAATATATTTTTAAAATAATATTGAAATATTATTTCCCGGGCTTAAGCCCTAGGATTTAGCCCCTAGGCTCATCACTCGACCCCTTTCCCACCTTCCAACCCTAGTTCGCCTCTGTGGATGCTCGATCCCCATCCTCATTCATCGTGGTGCGGTGTTTATGTTTTATTGATGTGATGCATATAATATCTGAATACAAAATCTAGGCCTTGGCCTTGATCCATTTGATAAACACATAAGCCTCTGGCTTATACAAGACTTCAGCTCACTGACCTATAACACATATTACAACCTCTTTCAAATCAAGGTTTGTCGGGGCTTTCGGCCTTGGGGACACTACAACAACCATACAAAATAGATGTCCCCCAATCAATCCAGAGAAGGATAATAAATTATCACCAAGTACTATGGCCCTTAAAGATTGTTGCAAAAGATTGGTACCATGGCATACAAATTGGAGTTAGTGTCTTCATGGTACACCGGTTTTCCATGTTTCATGCTTAAAGAGGTTATAGGTATTAAGGTCCCGGTTCAAACTATATTGCCATAGCTTCGAAAGGAAAAATAATATTGGAACCAGAAGCCATCACCAACCGCAAGTCACCGACTAAAGAATAGATCCATTTCAGTTTATCTCATTAAATGGAGGAAAACTATCGGTGAAGATTCCACTTGGGAAGATTAGTCTTTTATACAAAAGCATGAGAGTTATGAGCATTGGGGACAACACTTGTATCAAGGGGAAGGGCATGTTAATACCTAATATTTGCTCATTACCCATTAATTTGGGAATATTACATTAGTGAATGTTACTTTATTTATGTGGTCTTGGGTTAGCTAGTTGTTATTGTATCTCCTAGTCTCCTATTTATACCCAGGAGACATTTTCATTGGAATCATATTGTGTATTTGGACATTTATTTGGGTGAAGGAGGTTTCCCCCTCAAAGGGCTTATTATCGAGATTTCTCTCTTTTCAAGGCGTTGAGTACTTATTAAAGAGGTTTTATGCTATATATTATTGATATTTGGCTCTTAACAAAGGCGATGATAATGTTCTGCGGTTATAGTTGAGGATGATGGTACAAATACAGTGATCCATGATACATTTAATGTTAGAATGGACAATTATGATCATGAAAATGATGAATTTTATTTCATGGTTTACCTCTACTTGAGAAGCATATGAACCCCTTTATGAAGGATCCAACATAACTCTTCTCTTTGTTCTATTGTTGATAATGAACTTGAAGATTATGAATGGTTTTTGAAACACATTTATCACATAGATGTTAAGGTATGTAATATATTTTATCGATGACATATATGTGATGATCATGAAAAAGGTTATCTTTGTTCCTCTAAAAAATTGTTGAAAGTTCATCGGTAAAATTAATAAGGATGAAATATTTGTCGTTAATATTCTTGATATTATATTAACCAATTTTTTTTTAATTTGTTATTGGCGGCTTGATGAATTGTCAATGCTCCGATTTATCTGCCATCATGAAAGAGATTGGAATGGAGTATCAAGCCAATTGATGCATGTCCCAATGATCATATTATATATTATAAACAATATGAATTTGAAAGACGAAATCCCCAAAATTTCATAGCGGTAGATATCAAAGCAGATCAAGTAACAAATAAGGTGCCTTGTAAGGTTCTTCATTATATTCCATTATTACGCTTGCAGACTATTTGCTAGAAATAAAAGAACAATTTATGGATTACCATTACCTGAAATAGAAGTAGAGATGACATTTTCAGTCACGGAGCGGTTCTACATTTAGAACCACGGAAAAGCATTACACTTTAAAGAACCATGTAATGTTAGGCTTTCTTTGGTAGCAAATGGTGTCAATCCATTTGCAGAGATGAGATCTATTTACTTGGTGTAGCCTATTTTGTTATCAACAATAACAATTCCTCCATGGATGTCAATAAAAGGGGCATATAATGTTGGCTGATGGTTTCAATTCTTGCACAACAATGTTTTAATCGCAGTAGCATCATTTTCCATATTTGTTACATAATGTCATATTATTTTTTTCATTTACTCATATATATTATTTATGTATAGAAAATGGTTGTAATAATTATGTAATGTATATGTTCAAATCAATTAGGTAGGTACCAAGTTAAATATATGAATGTATCTATCAAGCCTGATGATCTTATTGACGAGATATTAAAGCTATGGAATGGCATCACTATGTATGATGTCTCTAGACAAATAGGGAAAATTCCCAGTTCCGTACAGTACATGGACAATTCATGTTGCCCCAAGGCTAACACATTTTGTGGTATGTAATTATAACGTGCACTTTAATAGTATTTAATTTTATGAAGTTGATATGTTAATCATGCATGTTTTAAATAATTGATCATTATATATAATATATTATAGTGACATAGTTAATCCATCTTATAGAATCTTCAAACAAAGGGAAAATGCATGTCAGTTTGTGGTCCTAAGATCAAATCTTAGATCAATAAGTTTAAGAAAGGAGGTGTTTGATGAGTATGGGCACTTTCTACCTAAGTCATGGGTATCAGAGTACCGAAAACAACTTTTCAATGGGAAAGAAGAGACCACATTAAAACCAGAGATAATGACACCTCACATGTGGAAGTTGCAATATAATGAAATCATCAAGGTACAAATCAAATTGTCTGTCTATCATCATATATGAAATGTTTATTTTTATTTTTTATTTTTTTTTTTTTTTATAGCAGTGTTTTGATAATAATTTCTTGTAATTGACAATACTTTTTTGTAATTTTTAACTATGATTCATGATGGTAGTGATCATGAAGGTGTTAATGGGCTTCCATGAGGAATAAAAGTTATCTAAACAATTGATGGGGTTTCTAATGAGACACCTACAAATTGTTCATTTTGTTTGATACAATGCATATCAGAAATAATGTAGCTGAAACATTATGGTGAATATTGGATGGAAGAAGTGACAAAGAAAAATTTATCGAAATTTCATTGAAATTAGGGAAGCAATCATCTGATGAAGATGTCATTTGAATGGTAGTGATGGAGACCAAATTAATATAAGCTCACT
This sequence comes from Picea sitchensis, assembly GCA_010110895.2. Lineage (NCBI taxonomy): Eukaryota > Viridiplantae > Streptophyta > Pinopsida > Pinales > Pinaceae > Picea > Picea sitchensis. The sequence goes on along the minus strand of SNQJ01S0124298.1, from coordinate 19,745 downwards.
TCCATGGTTATTGATGGAGCAACAAAGCAATGTTGTAAAAAAATTCATTAGAAAATTAAATTTCCATGAGTTTTGTTGAACATACAAAATATGTTAACTAAAAAAGGTGGTTTTGGTGGGGGTAAAACACATGATTGGCATATCTTCAATAGTAAATATTATTTAGTTTATATATATTATATATTTGTATATTGCATGTTGTTGGTGTTTTTTTTCTACTTTTGGAAAAAATAATGAACGATTTTATTGTTACAATATATTCTACCTCTATCTCTCCCAAACAACTTTGTGACAATTTCAAACAAGTTATATATGTCTTGGAAAATACATGAGGAGTAAGTAGAAATATTTTCATGCATAAAGTGTTTGTTTAATTTGTTGTAGAACTTATTTTTGACATTTGTTTTAGTGATAATACTTATGTACTATATTTTTTTATTTTCCTTAGAAGTCTCATGATTTGCTTGCATAAATTGTAGATGGTTGTCATCTAAACAAATCCATAAAAGAAGATATAAATTATTGGAAGAAATTCCTTGTCCTAATGGTGTGTGAAATGCAAAATTTTTCTATCTTCCGTTATTTTCAATGCGCCAAGAACACTACCTCATACACCAAGTTGAGGGTGGATGTGGAACTATACACAGAAGGTCAATGTAGATGGTTGAGAGACGCTTGAAATTTTTGAAGGCTTTGGTTAGACAAATAACACATCCTGAGGGTTCTATGATGGAGAGATATATGGTATATCAACCATGAATATATATTACTGAATATCTTCGAGTTGGTTTATTAAAGATCGATTTATGTCGATTGCATTGGTTATATGAGACTCCATTAAAAATTTGAAGGAATTACGATGGAAGGTAAGATCGAGGGAAGATAGCAATTAATTGTTAGATGGTGTAGATTAATTATAATACATTTGTCTGTTTTATAAATTCAATTTATTCTGAAAACCCTTTTTGTCTTGATCACATTCTTATTCTTTGGTCTTGGGGCTTAATTCCCATGTGTCATTTTTTCTCTATTTGATCCAATTCTTCATCCATTGTATTCCAAAATTCATCCTTGTGGCTTCTTCAAAACAATTTTGTTCAATTGTAGATAAGAGTGCTAGGTGTGTTTGTTACGGTGAACATATTTTTCTTCTAGTATCAACTCTTACATCTTTGTTTTCGATAATATGATCTAAGGATGATTGATACGTACTCATCACGCTAGGTGTCTTTAAGGAACACTTACGAACTTTCTCTTACCTTACGTGATTCTCTTCATATTCCTTTTTCTACTTGTTTTCATCTTACGTTTCCTTGCCTTTTGAGGTTTAATTCGTTGTTTTCTTCTTCCTTTGATTAGATTACTTTGTTCCATCAATTGTTACATTGATGCTCACAACTTTTCAATCTTTCAGTTGTAACACTTGTATGCTTTCCTTGTACTTGGTAACCAACAAGTACTCCCTTGACTCCACCGCGAGGAATTGAACTTTCCCATTCTACCATCTTCTCTTTTGATGTAGCATTTAGCACCAAAACTCTGAAGTGCTTCACATTTCTTTGGTCTTCCTTTCCATAGGTGGTAGGGAGTTTTTAAGGTGTTGTTTTTGAGCATTACTATATTTTGAATGTGGTATTTGTATGTACTTCCTTTGTCCAAAATATATATGTCAATATGGAATCCATTAGAATTGTTCGAGCCATTTCATGTACGTCACATTATTTGTTTCAACAACTCCATTACGGTGAGGTGTTCTAGCAGCAAGAGAATTGTCTTTTTATTCCATGACTACACAATAGTCCATAAATTCCTTTGGAAGTGAACTCTCCTCCATTATGTTGGGATATCGAAGCATTTGATTTTTGAGATCCATTTCATTTTCAAACATTTCCCTGTAGATATTAAAGTTTTCAAAAACTTCTTACTTATTGAGAAAACAAAGTCCGATCATTCTTGTATAATCATCAACTAATAACATAAAGTATTTCTCACCTTTTGGCTTCTTTGTTGTAGTTGGTCCAACTAGATGGGTGATGCACAATTTCTAGTGGTCTTGTCGTTAATATTCCTTTGATTTGAGACGGTCTTTGTTTTCTTTCCTTGTTGACAATACTTGCATAAAGTGTTGGTTGGTTTAAATGATTTGGGGCATTTCTCGGTACTTCTCTTTTTTTATTTTGAAAAGGTTATCAAAATGTATGAGCCCCATTATTTTGTGCCATAGAAAACTTTCATCTTCCTTTCTTAGACGACACTTTTCAATTTCAATTTCACATAACACATATATGTTTCTTGAAGTTCTTGGAGTTCAGCAGCAATCAATTTTCGAACCTTCTTTTTCTTATCTCACACTTTTGTGAATTGAAAACAACTTTATGACCTTGAGGGTCACGACTCTCACTTAGAATATTATGGTTCATATCTTCTACTAGTAGAACACTCTTCCTTTGTATTCTTGTTCCCAATTCAGCGTGCATTTTCCAATGATTTTAGATGAATCATCATTTAGAGCTTGATCCATCTCTTTCTTTCTTAATGTAAGAACAATGTCTCTATCACTTGTCATGTGTTTTGACCAACCAATGTCAACATACCATTAGTTTCTTACGCTTGGGTGTGAAGTTGCACTCTTTATTTCTATATAATTATTAACTCTTATCAATGTCCTTTTAGGGTTCCATCATTGTTGTTGTTATTTTGTTGCGGTTCTCTGGGAGGGTGGCGATACAATCTTTGGCCATGTGTCCAAAGTCTTGCAATTATAACATTCCACTTCAGTTCTCAAAAGATTCAAACACATTTGTAGCTTCTTCTTTGTGTTTCACTAGGCCTTCTTGAAGTAACCCTTTTGGTAGTATGACTTTCAAAGTTGTTATGTTCATGTTGTTAGCTCTACAATTCATGACATTGTCAAAATTATTACATGCATAACATAAACCAAAAATATAGTTTTATACCTAGGAGTTGAAGATATTACGAAGGAGGTGCTCTTATGAGATCCTTCTTCTTCTTGGGGCCTATAAATGCGTTATGGGTTTTGAAATATGAATCTTCTCCTTGGAGGAGTGTCTCTGTAATATTCCTTGTATATCTTCCTATCCCCTTTGATTTTTTGCGTAGCTTTTTGGATATGTTTCTTGCTCTGTTGTTGGAGCTTGATCCATTTTATTCCTGATTGTATCCAAGTCAGAGCGTGTCAAGATATTTTTTGACTGTTTATAATTTCATTCAAAACTTTTGTGTTGTTATGCATATTTTTCTTTGAATATCCTTTCTTAATATGCGGTAATGTCACAGCACCAAATTTGCAATGATCATGTCCTTTTTCCTAGTTGTTCTTTGAGTGCTTCTTCAATTATTTTATCTTCTTCTATTTGAACCTTCAATTTGTGATCATTTTTCTAGTTCTTGAGTGTCTTCTTTCTTGTCTAGTTCCTCTTGTAGTTTCTTGTTTTCTTCTTTTCTCTTAGATAACTTCTATGGCACATCAATTATTATCAATAGTCAATTTAATGCCTCTTTAATTTCTTCTTGACTTCTTCATATTCTTCTTAGACATATTCATGATATTCTTCTTGAGTCTTCTTTATCGAGGAGTCTTCTCTTGCCATGAATATAACTCTTCACGTCTCATCATGACTTTATCTTCATCGATGATATGTCTTCTTTGGTGCATAAGATTTTTCTTGAAAACTTTCTTTGTAGTTCTTTTCCTTTATATGTTTGTTTTCCTTTTGAGGTAACCTTCATCATTTGTATTTTTATTATGAGAAATTTGTTAGCAGGCAGTAATATCACAATTAAAACAAATTAAAGGAATCTTACCTCTATACCTAAGTTTGGTTCCCTTGTTGGAGTCTTTCGATGAAGTTGGCCACTTCTTCATCATCTTCAAAGACATTATTTAACTATGTTCTTCTTGTTGATTTTCAGCATTTGATCTTTTTGGATGCTTTGAAAATTAGCTGATACTTTTACATATGGATTTTCTTATTTAGTTCTCATTTCATATGGAGTGAAGATTCCATGCACGGAGTTCATCCAAGATTATTGAGTTTTGACCTGATCTTTATTCTAGTGGCGATATGTTAGGGTCAAATATCGCAGGAAGAATCATTACCTTTTGAACAATTCACAGATTCTTTAATTTCTTCTCCCAATCCTATGATTGCATTCATTGTTTCATCGACTTCTAAGTAGAACATGATCATTTTCATCCTCTTCATCTTTAGTTGTTCAAAGTGACCTTTGTAAGTTCAGGCTTTGCTTCTTTGACTTTTAGTCTCCTTTATATATGTTGAAGCTTGTCCCAAATCTCTAATTTAGTGGATTTACAATGTGCAACTTTAGTGAATATCATTTCACTAAGACCATTCATAGAAATTACATTTGTGGCTTTGGAATTATTAAATGCACTTTGGAATTATTCTCACCAATTTTCATTTGTTGGTGGAACTCTTGGTGCTATGTATCCATCTATAATTGATTGCCAAACTTGAATCCTTTTTCCTGTATATATGTATTCATCCTCATGCTCCAAAAACATACTTATCCATCATCAAGCTGTGGTATTCTATTTTTATGGAAGTTGTTGCTCTCCATGATCTAATTTTCATTGGTTAAGCGATTTACGAAGGAACTTGCTCGATACCAATTGTTGAACATATTCTTATACTGAGAGGGGGGTGAATCCGTAATAGAACAATTATAATCATTTTTAAAACCAAAATAATCCAAGTGTTATATCAATGTGTAGAATTATCATCCAATAATGAGCAATGAACAAATGAACAATCGCCTACGATACAATACACCAATGTTTCATTAAGAGCCAAAGGAAAACCACGCAATGCTTTTCTTATATGTCTTGAAAAGAATTACATTCATTGGAAGCACCAACTTCCTTTGTTTTGGTTGTAGCGGAAGACACTCAAACCTAGTTTCAGGGCTACAACATGAGGCTCCAACTCCCAATTCTCTAGCTTCAACCAAAAGAAGGCTACAAACCCCAATGTTCTACGAGAAACACAACCACTGTCCTTGCCAGATCAATAGCCGAGTAGAAGTAGAGATGATGGAACCAAATCCCGCACTATCAATGTGAGATATCTGCGTAAAAGTAGCGATAAACCTAAACCATGCATCAATCATGCATTAAATTGTACCTCAACCTATAATCAGCTTGTACCATAAACAAGTGCATCAATATGCACCAACCTATACCAAACAACGTGTAATCAGCACATGCGAAGTAAAACAGGTGAAACCAACCATGTACCAAGTATGCCAAGTGGTGGTGTCAACTACTCATCAAACTATTACTCATCAATATGTACCAACATCATCAACTATACACCTCATGTATGTGCCAACTTATCAATAACTTGTGCTCAATACATGTACCCAACATGTACCTTAACCAAAGCCACGATCAATTTCATCCAAATATGATTTGTAACTCCTATAATGGACTTGGTGTATATGATCACATATGCCTGAAAAAGCCTTCCTTAAATTTAACAACGAGACTAGCATTTTCATCAAAGCGTTTCTTTTAGTCTCCCACATGACTAGTTTTGGATTAGTCAACAACCCTAACTTGAAATAATCCGAACTTTTGTACACGTAATGAATAAAGATATGTAGCAAACTAATAAGTGTTTAGTGTGTTTTATGCAATTCCTCCAAGGTTTACTACTTGGAAACCTCTCAGAAAAGAGTTATAGCAAACATGACATAACTGAATTTTGGCTTATTAAGTGACCTTGGCAAGAAACGTTACCCACATGGAATATTTGTTGAATAAATTTGAAACTATTACACAACATACTAAAAGGAATTTAATATAACCAACATTTGGTCTTCTTGAATTTGGATAGAAGTTGTATGAAGAAGTTATGGCTTTTTACTCGAAACACTTGTTTTTAGACTAGTTTCGGGACTAGCCATGAAACCCTATTTTCCACGAGTGTAACTCCAAAATAAAAAAGACCCACAAGATTAATTTTTACCACGGATACTTGGATATGTTCCTCAATGGAATATAATTTCATAGATGAGTATTCTAAAACAGCGTTATTAGAAAATGGTGAGATGACACGTAAATAACATACCTTAGAAGCATCATCAAATAATTTATGCTTCCTTGAATTCCAACCTTCTTTCTTAACCTTCCTTAGAAATTTGTCTTAGAATATCCTTTGGTTACCTCATACACCTATGGAGTAATTCAATATTCTCAAGTGTGATCCTAAAGCAGAGAGCCTTGTCTCTTATTTATACTCTCCAGTAGCTTCCTTAAAACATCTTCCTGGGTCACTTTGCTTACTTTCCTTATTTTAGGGTTAACCCACTTCTAATTTCTCCATTAAATTTATTATTTAATAATTTATTTTGTATTCACTTTTGAATTATAAAACACTCATCCTCCACTTTATTATTTACCTTCTAAAATCTCTTAAAATACATTACTTTGACCTTTTTGGGGCTTCTAGATGACATGAGGTCCTCCAACCATTAGACCATGGCACTCTCAAGCTGTGAGGAGTTATGTGATTCCACATACCAGGAAATAGAATGACATGTACTATCCATATAGAATAGTATTACCTCAAATATATCAAAACTCATACAATTGTCTATACAAGAAACAAACTTGGGTCCATTACCCAAACCTTTGGGTTCTCCAACTCATGGCCATAATTCTTTCTCTAGTGAGGGATTTATGTGACGTTCCACATACCATAGGAAATGGCATGACAAGAACTATCCATATAGGATATTTTCATTTTAAATTCTAACCTTCATATCATTATTCCACAAAATAGCATGGTTTCTCTAACCATACTTCTAGGATAACTCAATCTGGAGCGTCTTCCCATGAAGGGATTTCACCATAAGGGGACCACTTTAAGAGCTTTATCCAATTTTGCCAATTATCAACCATGACAAGACAATAATGAGTCATCTTTACATCAAACAAACTCAGGCCCATTACCCAAAACTTTTGTGCTCTGGGGCTTTCTTCAAGGGTTGACATCAATGCCAACCAACCTTAATCAACATCTATGTGTTAGGATCCTATATTCACTTTTGAGGGCTTGGTTTCAATCATCTAGCTCCTTAATCATCACTCTAATTTACTTGTGAAAAAATACAAAAGGGATAGTGAATAGTTCCAACTCAACCTTATTGAGTTGTTGAGATTCCTCTCCTAAGCCTATGGCCTTGTGCATGTCAAGGGCCAATGTGTTAAGTTATATGATTCTTTTAGTGACCCCTGGTCCTTGGCTCAATCCGTGTTCTAGACTTGGTGTTAAAATAGTGTGTTGAGTATGTGTTTACTGTTGTGGTTATGATGGTTCTTCTTCCAACAAATCTCTTGATGCTAAAAGGTTCCTTAAGTCCTGTAAATGAGGTGAAGTATCTTGATACTTCATCTCATGAACTTCTAGGTTGGAATCCAAACTGTCAACTATATTATGTACTTTTTCGGGTAGAGGGTTTTTGTGGTTGTCTGAATCTTTCTTCTACTTCAAAGCATTGCATTAATTTCTTCTCTAGCCTCAGGTATCTCTATAGTCTATTACTATAACAACTTTCTTTGAACCGATGTCTTTTTCTTTCTAGATGTAAGTGATGTCTCTCATGGTACTAAGTTGGTTTGGGACTATGTGCTAGCTCCTTTTTCCTTGAGGGATTCTTTCTATTGTTGTGATGCCGAGGCAACTTCTATGTCTTTTACACATGGATGAGTCACACCAATTTTCACGTTGGTTCTCATTTTCCAAACTAAACTTGTTTCTTTCTCAACTTCTTCCTCTTCCTTGCATTGCCACTCTTCTTCTTGTTATTCTTTTTTATTATTTCTATTGGTTGGGAGTCTTTGGGATTATTGAATTATTATAGGTTTTATTTTTCTAAGGTGGTGATGATAATGTTGTTTCTTTACCTTTAACCTACTTCTTCTTTGTTCCAACCTCTTCAACTTGAATGATTTCAACCTCGAAATCTTGTTTTGGGTACAATTGCTCTTACCATTTTTCTATCCTTATTTGAATGTCTTCTCAATGATATGTTATGGAAATATCAATGTATAAGTTCTTGTGAATCGATGTGGAGAATCAAAAACACATTATACACATCATCTTCAAAAAGAATAAAACAATTGTATTTATATACAAGATGATGACGAATCCAAAAGAATTGTGTGGTATCTTATATCATCAATGTGTACCATCCAAAGAAGAGTAAAACTACATTAGAATATAGAGATCCTAGAAAATTTCAAAAGGTATGTAAGTGGTTGGTGAAGACACTTTAATACTTTAGTGAAACTTGAAAATTTTAATGCTATGAAGACCAACATAAATTTAAAGCATAGACAACATAAATTTAAATCATAGACAAAATTAAATAAAGGATAAAGTATTCGTCAAAATAATAATATACTTAATGAAATCAAATTTCTAAATCAAAGACAAAAATTACTTGAAACTTTGTTTTCCCCCTAAAAACCTCAAAAGTTGATTTAAGTCATTGTACATTCAAGAAAGAGTAATTTTACAACCTATTTTTCCAAGCTAGTTATTTTATCTTATGAGATAAGTAGATCAATGAAAACAAGAAGCTACTATTTTCCCAACATGGTTCCAATCTTCAAAAAGTAACATGTTTTTCCCTTATTGGACTAGTGCGCCCTTGAAGTGGGCCATTGATTAGAGAAAGTAGTAATGGAAGTTAAGTTAGGTTAGGTGGTCACATAGCCCTATATAATGGGTATGGAAATGATTAGTGCTTTCCTTTGTAAAAAAAAATACTAATTTAAATTTCAAAACTAAAATTGAAAAAAAAAAAATACATATAATATATTTTTAATATTTTTGGAAAAATAATAAAAAAAAAAAAAAAAAAAAAAAAAAAAAAAAAAAAAAAAATTAAAAAATATATAATGAAAAACAACTATATCTTAGCTATTAAAATTATATCAAGAATAAATCATTTAAAAATAAAATATTAAATATATGAGAGTAGAAAGATTCAATTTAAATGTAAATAATGGTTTTACCTTCCTAATGGTTAAGAACATATGTGTTCCTCTTAAGAGGTTATACGTTCAAATCTAGAGAGTAGGGTATGTATGCTTTCATAAACTTTACTAGTCAAATAACTAGGCGGAGGGGATCCCTTATCCCACAAAAAAGGGAGATACATATTTAGTTCCAGTATATATAATAAGGTTTTGTAATGTATATTCTTCCCTAAAACACAAGAATTATCTAAAATATCAAATTTTTATCTATATACTTTTTGTAAGACATTGCAAACTTTGACCCCACTTTTTTTATAATATAAAATCTTTCCATTATTATTGAAAAACAAATAATATTTCCACATGCACATTTATTCATTCAATCAAACCATAATAGAGTGCAGATTCAATCAATCAATCTTATAAAATAATAAAGTACATATTAAAACATGAAAAATAAAGAAATAATAATAAGTGCACATTCAATCCAATCTACTTAAAACCTAGAAAATAAAAGAGAAAATGCTCTCTCGTTTAGCTGTTGAAGGTTGCTCATGCAAGCGGAACCAGCGCCATATAGACAAACGGACCGGCTCTGCCTTCACTTCCAAAGCGCTTAACCCTCTGTTGCTTCACCAGCATTCTCAGAACCCTCTCCTCCTCCCGGATTGGCGAGTAGAGGCGTAAGCTCGTGTTGGGATTGTCTCTGTAGGTTTCCCGGATGCTCCTCCCAGAGACGGTGGTTTGGTCGCGAACAGACTTTTGGATGGCTGTGCAACGAAGCTGTATTCAAATTCCTAGACTTTCATGTCTGTTCGGTTTCGGCTCGTTTTAGTCACCGCTTCCTTGGCTCTCCGGCTATATCTCTGCGGTTTATTTTTGCAATCCGAGTATTGTAAGATAATACGAGGAGCCGAGAAAAGGGTGAGCAAAACGAGCTGAAACCGAGGAAAAACAAAGGCCCAATATATCTCTACAATATATCCAGGCTCAATCTGTCCCAATTTCTACAATATACCGAGTGAGTCTCAACAATATCTATAATGGTAAATTAAGTGAGCCTCAACAATCTCTACAATATATCCAGTGAGGCTCATTCTATCTTAATCTCTACAATATAGCAAGTGAGTCCCAACAATCTCTACAATATATATACCTCAGACTTGATCCTATGACCTTTTGCTTGTAAAACACAACTCTTTCACCATAGTTAACCTTCCAAGCTATCTCACGCGATATCTACCTCATTGGTAGATAAGGATGAAAACTCGAGCGATGGTCTCACTTTATGATTGTCCCAAAAGCCATGATATAACATTAGTTTTACCTCTAAAAATTTGAAGAACTTCCTTAAGTGAGTGTACAACTGAAGGATGACTCATAAGAACCTGTGTAAGACTTTATGATTATCTAGAAACTCACAATCTAACATTAGTTTTGCCTATGGTTGTCTAAGTTTTTCCCCTAAAAATGTGAAGAACTTTCTTAAGTCAATGTACAACTCATTAATAGATAAGGATGACTCATAAGAACGTGGTCTTAGACGTTATGATTGTCTAGGAACTCACAATCTAACATTAGTCTTGCCCTATGGTTGTCTAGAAACTCACAATCTAACATTAGTCTTGCCCTATGGTTGTTTAGAAACTCACAATCTAAGGTTAGTTTTTCCCCTAAAAATTGGAAGATTAGTTTTCCCCCTAAAAATGGATGACTCATAAGAACCGGTCTCAGACTTTATGATTGTCTAGGAACTCACAATCTTACATTACTTTTGCCCTATGGTTGTTTAGGAACTCACAATCTAACATTAGTTTTGCCCCTAAAAATTGGAAGAACTTCCTTAAGCCATTGTACAACTCATTAATAGATAAGGATAACAACTCATAAGGAGATGATTCACACTTTATGATTGCATAAAACTCCGCAATCGCACATTAGTTTTCCACATGGTTGTCTAAGAACTACGATCCAACATTAATTTTGCCCCTAAAAATCTAGAAAACTTCCTATTTTTTACAAGCCATTTTTTTTTTTTTTTAAAGAACAAATTAAGTCCAATAACACTAGAGTTCTACTATTATCTCAACCATGATTCATATCTTCAATTCCTTTTAAGAAAAATATTGATTAAAAAATGTAATTATGAAAGTTATATTGAATTAGATGATCGCATATCCCTATATAATATGTATGGAAACACATTTCCTTATAAATGATTAGTACTCCATCCTTAGTTAAAGAAAATTTATTTAAATTTCAAACTAGAAAATTTTAAAAAACATTACATATAGTATATAAATTTTTCAAAATAATTTAAAAATCACTTTTAAAAACAATAAAAAGGATGAAAAACCGGTTTTAAATTAAAATTATAAAATAGCATACAACATTTTTTTAATTGGTAAAATTTAATTTTAATTTTTAATATAATTTTTTTTTAATTATTTGATATTTAAATTAAAATCAATATATATATTTTTAAAATTATATCAATATTATAATATATTTAAAAGATTGATCCGCACTGCAACCTTCTTATTCTCTTAACTTTCGATAAAAGTATGGTGATGTTTTCCTTACAGGTCTTAAGGTCAGATAGACCAATTGGTTTGAGTGGAAGTTAATCATCATCATATTATATATATATGATGAAAAATATTATTTTAAGAAATAAAATATAAACATATTTGAAAGTGAATTTTTTTAATAGTAAATGTAAATGTCAGTCCAGGAATTAAGTATGAACCAATAATATTTAAGGATGCTATGCTATATATTCTATTAAAAAAAGTTGAGCAATTAGTATGCCATGCTATGTATTGTATTAAAAAAAGTTGAGGAAGTAATTCGACATGGAAATAGTTTTCAAAATTCACAAAACTCAATCATGGTAGGATATGTTAAATAATTTGTTTTAAATTAATTAATTATGTCAAATTAATTAATAATGGTTAATTTTATTTTGTTTTAGCCATAAAAAATTAAATTCCCTAAAAATATTTGGGAAAGATATAATTTAATATTAATTAAAATAGTAAAATTTTTAATTTTTCTTAAAATATTATTATTGAATTACAATGTTACATTTTTTTATTAATAATTACCTATGCGTTATCATCTCAATAATTCAATATAGATAAAAAAACTAACATAATCTTGTTAAAGTTATTCATATTTGAATACGATTTGTTTTGAGATTAAAGAAATTTGATATATTTTTATTTTCAAATTTTTTTTTTTTTTTTTTTTTTTATAAAAATTAAATTAAAAAAAATTGAAATGTGTTTTTTATTAGAATTATTTATGATGAAAAATTATGATTAATTATCATTATTTTATATGTTGAGGAAGAAAAATTAAAAAATCTCTTTTAAATGGTTTATTTTTTTAATTTCTTTATGATGGTTAACATGTCGAAAGGGGTTGGATCAATGGTGAGAAGAGAGGAGATGGGGCCATGGGGCACCTTGAGGTAGTGGTCCCCCACAAATATAAATAATATCTCCATCATAATCTTAACAAAGGAATAATTTTTTTTTTTGTTGTGAATTCTCTTACTAGCTTGAGAGGGTGTCAATTCGTGCAAGCACGGGACACTCGGGTGAGAATGGAACTTGAGACCTCATTTTACATTTCCTTCCATTTACACAACAATTGCAGTCTACACCACGGGAGTAAGAAAAGAATAATTGTTATCTTACTCACATAGATTCAATTTTCATGAGTGACATGTAACTATTTTTTTAATATCCTTGAAAAATAAAATAATTAATTCATTTTATGAGCAAGAAATATTTTATAAATTTTTTAAAAATTAAATATTATTGTTATTTCATTTTATTCAATTATTTAAAACTATATAATTATTATTAAAAACTAAATTCTTGATATAAAAATGCCATAAAAATAATATAAAATCCTAAAATAATGGGTGATGATGATGATGATGATTAAGGTCCATTGTTGGTCTATCACACCTTAAGAAGGTAGGTATTACTTTCATAATTCTTTTATAATTTTTTTGAGGGCTAGAAAAAGCATTGAGAGATATCTTTCAAGATCACCATAGTTTTTGTTGAATTAGAAGGTTAGGAAGATAAGTAGTGTGAAAATATTTTTGAAATTGAGATCTAATCTAGGTATAGGTTGGACAATCTGAGGGTGCTTTTCATGTTCAACCCTCTCTGATATCCTGAAAAGATGACACACTCTTTCATCTTAGGGCCTTTTAAGAATTAGGGCATTTTAAGAATTGACCAAAGATCGGTTTCAGTATGGAGCTCATGATAATTTGTTCTTATTTAACAATGCTTATTTTTTTCTTACACTTGTCAACATAGAGATAATTTGATCTTCTAGATTAGGGTTGATTATCTCCTTATAATACCTTAATTTTCTTTTCCTCTCTCTTTATCACACCATTTTCTCCTTAAATTTTGATTTAATAATAATTTTAATAATATCCTTACTCCGCAAAACGGTCTCTTCCACGATTCCCAATGACTTAGACAAGACTGGGGATCTTTATTCCATCCCCTCTTAAGAGTCAGTGGTGGATTTATAAGATTGGAGTTTGAAGGAACTTTGAAGAAGTACCTTCTTCCATTTTTTTTAACTTGTCCTTATACATTAGGTATCAATTCACAACCCTGCTCTCAATGGGGGAAAGAGTTAACTAAGAGGTGGATGGGATATGATATATTTCCTTTAATATTGAGATTATAGGTTATAAAATTCTTTGTAATTTCTCTCTATTTCTCCAAGATTCTCGAGAGAGATCTTTGCATCCCCAAACTTCACATCCATATAGAATAATAGGGGTAACAAGAGTCTCAAAGATGAGTTTTTCTTATCCCATATCCAAATGTCGACTAATTTACAATTGTTTTCAAACCCATAATAAGCTTCCCATCCTCCATTTATCCTTTTCTCAATGCTATAATTCCTAGTTGATTGTGGTGAAAATTGATTCCAAGATATTTAATAAAGTCACTTCCTCCAAGTTGTTTTTGTCATATAGAGAAGTATCATATGTGATCTTATTGGATTTAATGATCATGACTTTTGTTTTGTCAATATTAACATTCATATCCATGTGGAGAAAAAAGTGTGAGGATTCTTGGATTGCTCTCAAGATGGAGACTCCTTTCCATAGAAACGATATCATCAACATAAAGAGAAGATTGATCAAAATACCGGTGAGAGTTTGTGAGACACAACCAACTTCTTCAAACACTCTTCTAACTTGTCCATGTATAGCGCCAAAAGGGGTGGGGGACAAGGGACAACTTTTCTTGACTCAAATATTACAGTGATTTCTTCGACCAACCCTCAATGTTCTTAAACTTGGAAATATTGTTCTCATACAAACTTATAGAAACAACCCTCAACTTGAAAGACAATTTTATCTCTTCCAACCCATCCCAAAGGTTTTTCACAGGGTATTATTCAAAATATTTTATGAAGCTAATGAAACAACACAAAAGATTGGTTTAGTATTGCATAACTCCTCTTATGATGATCCTAAGGGTAACAATATGGTCAACGATTGAATGATATCTCCTAAATCGGCTAAAAAGAATTTAACTTCAATACTACTTTGTGAATTTCTGCTTGAAAGGACGAATCTTTTTTTCCCAAAATATTTACATGCAGTTGGCTAAAATTGGGCTAATAATGATGGTTCTACAATTAGAGGGAATGTTTCTATCCACTGTTTAAAAGTATGTACAATGAGGCTTTGTGCCCAGGGTTTATGGAAAGCCTATTTGATTGCTAAGTTGAATAGCTTGTGTATGTGAGATGAGGATAAGCCCTTGATTATAAAAAAATTCATCTTGGTAGCCTTGGATGTCCTTATCTTTCCCATTTGCAAAGTACAGCAGCCTCCCGAACTCTATGTCATCAAATAAAAAAATCATCCTCTATAAGAATGATAGGAATGGTGTCCATTGCATTAGGGAAATCCTAAATACTTTTAAGGTAGGAATTCAGGTCCCTTAAGAATTGTATTATTTCTTTAGTATTACATGAATTGATCCTCCTCGAGGAATTTCTTAGGATGCGATCTTAGAAAACCATTCCTAACAAGGAATCCTTTCCAACTATCTCCTACCTTTAACAAATGAGCATTAACCAAAACCCGAATTAAACCAAAAGATAATTCCATCATAAGGTCCCAAAAGAGTTGCCCTTGTCTCTGGGCAAGCATCAGTATTTAAATTAAGACCATGATCTGTTTCTCATATCTTACAAGATAGAGGCAGATTCATTTTAATAAAGTCTTTACTAAAAGTAACCAAAAAAATAGGTTTGTTGTGATAATCATTCAAAATAATTACATCATCAAAATATTCTTGGCTTCAATTTTTAAAATGAAAATTTCAAATTTGGAACATCTCCAACCATTTACTTGTTCCTTCAAACTTTTCACATTGATCTCCTTCACACGTGAGAAGAAAATGGAAGTTTAATTTAGAAAACGAGAAATCTAATAAACTAATTAAATACAAGGTACAAAATCTATGATTACGTAGCTAGTCTAATAAAAACAAAATAAAACAATTTTAGTTATCACTAAACAAATAAGCGTAAATTCCAAGAAGAATGTTTATCCATTAAACCTTTGAAAAAGAGACATGAGATAATTCTGAATTGATAACAACACTGGAATTGGTAGATGTTTTTATAATAATGTCCCCTAACCTCCTGAACCTTTTCCATCCACAGGGAAAATTGTTGGATCATTGGCTCTCAGACCTCATTTTCTCTTTCAATACCAAATTTAGAGACCATAGCAGTTTAGTTGAGACACATGAATGCAAGGGATATCTTAGCGGTAATACCTATGGATCTAATTAAAACAACCCTCACAATATACCCGTTCCAGATTCGGTAGTGGGGGAGTATGATCTGAGTCTAATGGTTTATATTGCACCATAACCCTTTTCAAATCATACTAGATTTCTGAAAATACCTATTGCTCCTTTAGTAATGGAGGCAAGTTAGAAACAAAATCATATTGGGGTGAATTCATTCTATTGGAATCATAACTCGCATCATCGACAAAGATCATGTCCTTGATGACCATTGTGGGGATAAGGTTTATCATGGTTTCAATGTAGATTCAGTCATTATTTTTTTAGCAGAAAGCAGGTTATAGTTTTATTATAGGGGTGGCAAAAGCCTATGATTTAGTCCTAGAAATTGTGATGCATCAGCTGTTTTGACATAAAGATCCAGCATCACGTTGTTTTACGGTATAATTTCCAACCGTGTTGTACTCCTGGTCGGTATTTGTGTTTTCAACATATGTAACAAAAGCGTGTTTTAGAAGCATATGTAACAAAGCGTGTTTCAACATATGTAACAAGCTGTGTTTCAGCTTAATTTGTTCGATATCGTGTTTCAGCATATGTATCGACTTTATATTATCTGCGCAACTCCATGTTTGGTATAAAATCCGGCAGCATTTCAACAACGTGTTTCATTGATGAGAAAGAAGTATGCCATTTCCTTTATTCCTAAAATATAAATCATTAACTTGTGTGTTTTTGCTTACTCGTCTTTTTTTTTGATTTTTTTTTAATTTTTTTCCTTAAAAGCTAGATTTAATAATACTTGAGATTGGAAGACATGTACCTTATCCCTTAGATGACTCATAACTTCCTCCAAGGGATTCTTTGGAACAAATTCGTGCTTCTTGGAGGTGACCTCGGCTAATGGACGAGAACCAACAGGGGTATCAGGAGGCAATGCGGGGTCTTTTGAGACTTGTATTTCCAATGGAAAACATTGCAGAGAGCAAGTGGGACGATAATAAAGAGGCGAATAGACTAATTAGCGCCGCAGAGGTAACCTATTGACCGATTTTGGTGGCAATGAAACAAAACCATTCCTAACAAGGAAACCTTGGAAGCTATCTCTTACCTTTAACAAATGGGCATTAACAAAATCACAGATCAAGCCATGGTGGAAAAGACTAGATTCAAAGTTGGGGTTTTGTCTTTGATAGAGCCTGGACATCTTACATGGAGTTTTAAGAAAATAAAATGACAATTTTAACTTAAAACCTAGGAAGACCATCAATAGGTGCACATGAAATAAAAACACTAGTCCATAGCATCCCTCACGGGTGACAAATTGTTTGATTATCAACACCAAACCATGCTAACGAGTTTTGAATAGATGGATGGGTGTAACTTTAATGTTATAGCGTGACTTTATGGATACCATCAATAGATGCCAAAGGGATACCTTCTATCTTCAGTTTTTTTGAGACCATGGATGAGTATCAAAATATAATTTTGATAATTATGACCATGGATTAATTATTAAAAAATGATATGACCATGGATTAATTATCAAATATAATTTTGATGAGACTCAAAGTGTTTGGTCTTTGAATGGTACATTAGATGGTCTACAAGTTGAATGACAACTTAGTTATCACATAACACTATATATTTTGAGTTCGTTTCATTTTTCCTTTAATGACCCATCCTTGCATCATTAACTCCCATTTTAAGAAACCTTTAGTGGCCTTTGTCTCTCCTAACAAGGTTTGATAGGGACCACCCCTTGGTCCAAAACTTTGATTATTGAATTTATGATTTCTAGAGATTTTGTTATCACCAATGATGGTAGTATCAACCATGGATTGACATCATGAGACAATGACATCCCTACCAATAAAAGTCCTATTGATATTAGAATTAATGAATACTTTTTTGTTTGTGATAAGTTGAAATGGTTTACTTTTTTGTGTTACTTCATGGGTTGACATGCATCTATGATAAAGGCTTGGGTAGAAGATCTAGAAAGTATGGATCTAGAAAGTATGATAAAGGCATCTATTTAAAAGTTAAGTTGAAGATGAAAGTATGGATCCTTATTTGTTAAAAGTTTTCTCTAACTTATACTTAACTTGAAATTGAGTTTTGTTTATGATAAAAAGAAAAAAGATGTAGATATCCTGGATTTCTCTAGTGAATCACCATTTGTTAAGACCTCAAGAAACCCTAATTTGTTTTTGAATTTTTGGATGCCATCTTTCTTCCTCTTCCTTTATTTTTGTTTTTTATTATAAATTCCTTACATTTTCGAGTTTGATGAAAATTTTATTTAAATTTTTTTCTTGACTTGTTTGAATTTTTATTTGTAAAAAACTTCAAAAAGATTACAAGTTTAAATCTCAAAAAACATCTTAACATTTTTGGAGAAAGAGTTATACTTTAATCAGAGTTGAAATTCCACTTTGTATTCCGATGAAAGTCAAGAGTTTACTCTGATATATTTGAGTTATCGGAGGAAGGTTATCCAACAATGTTGCATAGGAAATAATTTTGTTTCTCATCAGAGAAAAGTAAACTTTTGGCCTTTATAAAAGTTAATTTGTTCTCCAATAATGTTGCAGTGGAGGCCAGTGCATTTTGATCCAAGTAGAAATAAACTTTAATTCCAATAAAAGTATAAATAGATCTATAATAGAAGTGACAAATAAAATTTGATAGTAAAAAAATATGATTGCTTCGATGATTGAAGAGAATAAATAGTAAATGCCATAGAAATGTTCTAAAATTCACTTTTATAAAAGTTAATTTGTTCTCCAATAATGTTGCAGTGCAGGCCAGTGCATTTTGATCCAAGTAGAAATAAACTTTAATTCCAATAAAAGTATAAATAGATCTATAATAGAAGTGACAAATAAAATTTGATAGTAAAAAAATATGATTGCTTCGATGATTGAAGAGAATAAATAGTAAATGCCATAGAAATGTTCTAAAATTCACTGATACATTTTTTTCAAAAAGATAAAGCATATGAATTATCTTTGGATTTTATAAAATTGTTGAGGCCTTTCTCTATGCTATCTCAATCATCCAACCCGATTGGATAACAGAAGCAAGGGATGAATGAAATAATGACGAAAACATGTGGACTCTCATTCAAAGGTTGCAACAGGATTCCAGTGCATTAGATACATTTACATGGAAAAATAATTCACTATGGTACACATATCGCTTATATTTATGTAAGAACTCCCAACTCAAACAAAAGGTACAATTGGAATTCCACACCTCTCCGGTAGGAGGGCACTCAGGATTTTTGAAAACCTACCATAGGGCCAAGAAGGATTGTGGCAGAACGTTTGGTTTGCCAACAAAATAAGGTGGAAACAATTAATACCCCAGGTCTTTTACAACCATTAGCCATCCCAAGTCATCGTTGGGAGGAGTTTTCCATGGATTTCATCACAGGGTTACCAAAGTCTGAAGGAAAGAGTGTCATCATGGTGATTGTTGATAGACTGATCTAGTACACACACTTTTGTGCACTCTCTCATCCCTTCAAAGCCAGTACAGTTGCCATCACATTCATGGAGACAGTTCAAAAGCTACATGGAAGCCCAAATATTATTGTAAGTGACAGAGATCCCATCTTCACTCGACATTTTTGGACATAATTATTTTCTTGTTTGGGTACTCAATTGGCTCGTAGCTCATCCTATCATCCTCAATCTGATGGACAAATCGAGATAGTGAACAAAAGGGATGATTTTAAGGATATAAATTTATTTTAAACTGTAGAAACCTTGGCGAATCTTACTAATCCTTCATATGCCAACTATAAATGATTGGCGATATTTTTGTAAAAATATTCAAATTTCTAAGGATTTTATATAGTTTTTATAAAATTTTGGCGATTTTTA